>JBANCV010001393.1:0-15785 GCA_037040105.1 Amiota albilabris
TACGATACCAATGTCAGATTTGACATATCAACATTGGTGTTGCCATATCTCAAGACTTAACCAGCAACGTACGTATTGGTTAATTGGCAAAACATCAAAACGCAGCCTTGAAAATAAATTACGGCTCTACAAATTCATCCTGAATCCATTTTGGACATATGACATACCGCTTTGGGGAACTGCAGCTAAATCAAAAGTCAACATAATACAAAGGTATCAAACCTAACACTACGCAAACTTACCGGTGCGCCTTGGTATATTCGTAACGACGATCTATACAGAGACCTAACATATGCCAACAGTCATGGAAAAAATTGTCCGATTCAGCAAGAGGTACATAGACTGTGTGGAGTTTTAAAAGAAATCATCATATGGACATAATTGGTAGTAGTTAAACTGGATTATTCCGTATCTGTGATTTTTTTAAACGTTAAGACATACATATTATAATTTATGTTTTTTTGTTAAAGTTCTTTTATCGGACTTAATACAAATTTAAGCATTAATACAAAAAAATCTTTCATTTTTGCTTTCAACACTTATCAACCAAACTGTGCATCTCTTGTTGCAAAACTATATCACCAATAGACAATTTGTCGTGAAGCAAAGAGAGTTCATTAGCCGAATCTGTAAATAGATGCCAGATATCCTTAGGCCAACGTTCTGGGCCCCATCTCATTTATATGTACTATATACATCTGACAGCATCAAACAATGACATCAACGTTTGCCGATAACATTGTAATTCTTTGTATTTATGAAAATCCAATAACAGAAACAACTATTCTACAAAATCATTTAATTGCTGTAGAAGATTGACTTAAAACTTGGGGATTAAAATTTAACGAAAGCAAAAGCGTAAACATCAAATTCACTCGCAGGAAAGAATCTTGCTTTGCCATCAATATTAATGGCTTGGGCATACCTCTGCAAAATTAAATCTAACATCTTCAATACTTAGAAGGAAGACTCACGTGGCGTGTGACCATATTGATAAGAAAATTATGAGCATTAAACTCAAAATGAACAGTAAGCAGTGGATGCTTAATTTAAACTCATCTTTACCTCTAGAGTACAAAGTCCTTTTGTATAAAGCCATGTTGAAACCAATTATTACATATGGAATAGAGATGTGGGGAACTTCTATGCCCGCAAACGTTGAAAACATGCAGCGAGTACAGTCAAAAGCTTTGAGACCTAAATATACCGCCAAAGAAGTGGTACGGCTAAGCAAAAAGAATAAATATTATATTTATTCGATTATTCTTAATTGCAGTCAAGATGTTTCTCGTGTTGAACAGCTTTCAATTATTTCAATGTTTTTTGATACAAATGCAGCTATTGTAAATAATTACTTGGAAATTGTCTTCATCTTCAAAAAATAGTATAGTAGCAGCAGCAGCAACAACAACGAAACACTGACACTTGCCTGAGGACATTTGGACAACAGAAAACAAGAAAACGAGTTGACGAAGAGTGCTCCAAAGTGAAAACAAAAACAAAAAACCAGTTAATTCACAAACGGAGACAAAAAATATACTATGTATTTGATACTCGAATTGAAAATACTCAATATAGGAAATACTTGCTCAAGAATTAATGACTAAATATGGTGAGCCACTCTATTACGATCGTAACTTACATAGTCCAAATTTCCGTAATCGAAGTTGTACCGATATGCCCTGTTTAATTATATTTTTATTATTTCCTTGGTGATCGCTTAAATTGACGTACATATAATTAATTATATTATTATTATCATTGATGATCTCAATAATTGATGTTGCCTTCTGATTCATTTAATCAAGAGTGTGGCATCGAATCACAAGTGCTTAACAAAAATATTTCTTTTTCTTCAATTTGAAAACATGCATAGATTTATTGGTACCTTTGACAGGCTGTCCAACGCCACAGGTATGCGTTGAACTGTGTCCTTCGTAAGCCTTTGTATGGAATCAGCAGGATCCGCACAGTTTTGATGAACTCAAAAATCGCCTAATCTGCTTAACTAAGGCGGTCAAGTCAAATGTAAGTTCAAAATCACTGTGCACATTGGTATATTAAAAGTGCACCATATTAAAATCGTTGCATGAGGGAGTTTTCACCTCATGTTTGTGAAAACATAGCATCATTTCTGTTGCCACGTACACGTCGCTATCTTTTACAGAATTCCTGCGCTATTGATAAACAGAAGCGAGCCATAATTACAGGTATTGGCACTAACAATATCCAATTCTCTGCAACGTATTGCTACTGTGGGCACACAGACTAAACAACAAGTGTGGAGAAACCTGCGGTGCGGTATGGTAGACGAACATAACTTGGCGAAACTGTTATTAAGGAGTAATTGTTACAAACCGATACGAAACTAGTGAAATTTGTTGGTTATATTGTCGTCCGATTCTACAATGACACACACGATGCTCAAAGGATGGGAGAAGAAATTGTCCGTGGTCCTGGTGGT
Organism: Amiota albilabris; assembly: GCA_037040105.1. Classification (NCBI taxonomy): domain Eukaryota; kingdom Metazoa; phylum Arthropoda; class Insecta; order Diptera; family Drosophilidae; genus Amiota; species Amiota albilabris. The sequence continues at coordinate 2,465 of JBANCV010001393.1, forward strand.
ATTACTCTGCACACTGTTTGCTTCGCTTATCTATATTACCTTAATTCGGTGGCTATCGGCTCACATACTTTGGTTCTCCATTTTTGGAGCCACTAGTCTAGTCGTTGGAGTATATTACTCCATTAAACATAATGTCATCTGGCTTGTTACTGCAACTATGCCACGGTATCAATGTACAATCTGCTGTTATGCAAGACAGAAGTTGGCTTTATTTCTAAATATTTTTATGAATTTCATTTGTAGTGATTGCTTTGCTCGTGATTGTTCTGCGCAAGCGTAACAGCGTAATATCTAAGGTGTGCTTCTCTCTTTGGTGCTCTTCATTGCCACAGTAACATACGCCATTGGTGTTGGCCTTTACTTGTGCTCAATTGGTGAACCATTTTCTCATGATACGCTAAATAACAGACAATGGCTTAGTAACAACTGAGAATTGCATTTGAGAGGGACCGGCTGTCAACTATAAAGTTGGCGATTCCTGTGACCCGAGATTATTCCATTTGGCTTAAGCCAAACCAATGGATTCTTTCAGCAACGTACTCTATGTAGCCAAACAAGTTGCAGTTTCACCAAAATTGCAAATCCTTCACTAATAAAGTGGGCTACAATATATTTAGATTCTTGTGGTCAAGTTTCTCTATAGCAGCCTTCAGTGGCACGGTTCTGGCTGCTACATTTACAACATGGTATTGGACATTCAAAAAGCGTGATGTACCCTATTTCACACTGACAAACGCCTTTTGTCAGACAGTATTCTATCAGCTCACTTATACTTGCCGTTTGTTTGTCGTCTGAACCGTTTTTGGAGTACATTGACTCGAAGCTTAAAAAATATGACAACTTAGTTACTCGTGCTGTTCTCTGTTGTATGAAATGCTTCTTTTGGTTACTGGAAAACTTTTTAAAGTTCCTCAATCGTAATTCATACATTATGTGCGCCATACACGGCAAAAACTTCTGCAGCAGTGCTCCGGACGCATTCAATTTAATAATGCCGAATTTCTTGCGTGTCATAGATAAGGTCACCGATTTCCTGTTCTTCCTTTCCAAATTACTGCAGCAGGGGCTGGCGTTTCTAATCTATAATTTCCTCATCAATAACCCGTCCATTGTAATGCTGCACTATATTGCAGTACCGGACACGGTCATCGTTACTGCTTCCTTCCTCATCACAAGTGTTTTCTTTGCCGTTTATTGAACGGCCGTGGTGCTTCATTGAGGATTGTGAAAGAAATGATTGTACAACCGAGAAACCCTATTATATGTCAAAGCAAGTTATGAAAATTTTGGATAAATTGCCACCGATAAATCAACGGAATCAACGCAAGTAGGGACACATTTTATGCGGTGATCATGACCAAAGAAATTTATCGTAAATCAGAGTTCAAAGTTTAGTCCTTCTTTTTGTTTATGTAAAAAAGAAGGTAAAATTTATGGAAGCAGAAGACATTAGATTATAATAGATTTGACAGATTAGTGCAAGTTTTTCAAGAAATGATTCATGGAATCAATGTTGCTAACTAAAATATGTTTTTATATATCTAGAATGATGTTCAGACAATTTTTTTTTACTAATTTTTCAAGCTAATTTTCATCTATTTTCATACATACATGCATGTTTATACTTATGTATGTATTTACATTTATGTAAATATTATAATATTTCAGGGTTCAGTTTGTGTATTTACAACAAGAGGATTTGTAAAGAATGCAAAAAGAGATCGTAGATAACTTAAACAAATACATACAACATCGAAAAGTTTTTTATTGGTTTTTTAGCATTTGATATAACTGCAGCTGAGAGTTTGACTAATAATATTTTTACAGAACTAACATAGAACTGCTGGGCATACCATTACAAAGCTGTAGAGGACAAAGTTTATGACAATGGAGCTAATATACGTGGAAAAAAAGTGATGTCCAGAAACGTATACTTACTTTTTTTTTTTTTGCCCCTTAGAAGTCAAAACAGGAATCTGATGTTAGGAGAAAAACCATTTAGTTCAAGCAAAAACTTATTTTCATTTGTTACAAAGACTGTATACACTGTATTTGCCGGCTCGAGTCAAAGGTGGGCTATTTTAAAATTATTATTAATTAGAAGACAAAACTTTGAGAATTGTAGCCACGACATCTGTAGCAGTTGCAGTTGCGTCTATAGATTTTTGAGGATAAAAATTATTTAAACACAACTGAGGTATACTATGACAGAAGATCGGATTTCAGCTCGTGCTATTACTTATTTCAATTGAAGACTATGCCGAATAAATAAGAATCTTCACACATCCCCTAGAAAATGTTTTTGCCTACACACAGAAATATTACAATATTGATTTGATTTATGGTTACGGTAGAGTCAGTATACAGACTGCGTATCAACATTTTGACTGCAATATTTCTATGGGAGCTATGCGATTCAGTAGTCCTAGGATTTTGAAGTTGAGATATGACACATATGATATATTGGGTTGGTGGAAAAGTAACTTTCGAAAATTTTAATTTTCTTTTTTTCTACTCCTACTTTTACATCCCTCGCCACAACTACTAGGATTAGTGGACGTGCAATATAAAACTAAGCAAGTACTTCGTGGCTACAGACCTAACGTCATCAGCCACATAAACTATAATAATTTACATACATCTTAGAATTAAAACTATAAAATTATTAAACTATATCTTGCGCACAAAAAGTTAATAGGATGCTATGTGCTAAGCTCAGTTAAAAGATTGGATTTTAGCTGAGCAGAAGAATTACAGGTAGATACCAGGTCGTAACGTAGGTTATAAGATTGATATAAAACACGAAATGGATCATGTTGCAAATACGTATATCTACAGGTACCAACAAGGAGAAGGTACTTTATCAAAACGATCAGTAAAAAATGGCTTGCGCGATTTTGTTCGGGAAATTTCGATGTGAAAGACGCGCCGATGAAATTTTGCAACTGGTGGAACAAGATCGGCGCGGATGGTGTCAGGAGATAGCGGAGAAACTATGCATCAACCATATGACAGTTAGGAATCATCTAAAAAGAGTAGGCTACTCAAAGAAGCTCGATTTTTAGTGAATTAACGCAAAGAAATTTAATTGACCGAATAACCATCAGTGAAACGTTGCGGAAACGTAACGAAATGAAACTATTTTTGAAGCGATTCATTATATATCCAACGCAAGCTATCATCATGGTCAAAGGCCGGTGACTTTCCACAAACGACTTCAAAGTCTGCATTGACGGCAAACAATGTTATGATGTCGAGTATTTGGTGTGATTTGTAGGGAATTATCTTTTATGAGCTGCTAGAACGTGGCAAAACAGTCAATTCGGTCCTCTACTGTGCACAACTCGGCCGTTTGAATTAAGTCTTTCATCATGACAATGATAGGCCAAACACATCTTGCATCCACCGTACAGCCCGAACCTTGCAACCACTGAATACCATTTGTTTCGGTCTATGCAGAATTATCTTGAAGGCTGTTACGCCATGAAAGAATTATTACCTAAACGTCTGCGAAACGATATTGCGCCAGTTTTTTTTATCAGATTCCTGATAGATGGATAAAAAGTTATCATGGATATCAAAATTATAAAATATTTGATGAAATAAAGTTGCTTTTTTATATGAAAAAAAAATGTTGAAACATAATTCTCACTATCGGAAGTTACTTTTTCACCAACCCAATACAATCCAAATTTCTGTTCGATAGCCATACAGACACACAGATACACATAGCTCGTATCGTCGAGTCTAATTTCTATTATCTACAGTCAGCCGTTCGTATTATTATAGGTATGCTTTGGAGGCATCTTCGCAACTTATGCAAACACACATTTCATAATGATATGAGCCGCATGTTGGCCTCTGTAAGCGCGTTAGACTACTACCCCGGAGGTCGCAGGTTCGAGCCCTAGTGGGTCGAACTGATCATGCGGTTTTCCTTCTATCTTATTGTTTCCGTTCTTTCTTCCTATTCCTAACCCCCTAATCCCATCAAAAACTCCACAAAACAAAAAGTATAATATGCACATCTTGAGGAGAAGAACAAGATTGTGCAGCTGAATGGTGCACAGCAGTGACAGCAAGTGGAAGCGACGTCCCCAACCATTCGTGTCCAGCCAAAAGGGGGGATATAACCTTCCTCATGGGCGACTTGAATACAAAAATTGGAAGCCCCAACACCGGCCTTCAGCCCACTATGGGAGCCTACGGCTGTGGAACACGCAACAACAACGGCAATAGACTAGGTGAGGTGTGTCAAACTTTTCAGCTAGTTATCATGAGCTCATCACTGGCGATGTCAAGATCAAGCTTTCAAGCAGAAAGAAAACTGACACACAACGCAGTCACAAGCGATTCAATGTTCACTTGCTACTAGACAAAAAAATCAGAATTGAAGTAGTCAACGAATTTCGCGAGAAGTTACTCAGCAATAACGTTGGTTCCAGTTGGGAAGTTACCAACGCCAAAATCGGACATGTACAGAGCGAAAAACTTGGCGCAGTTAAAAGCGTCCACCGAATATTGGATCTCCGACCACATCATACACCGAAGAAACCAACTAAAAGGGCAGCAAATCAACGACAACTCACTCACTACAACCGTCTTACACTAAGACAGCCAAGCTGGTCAAGAAATCAGCCAGGAAAGTATAGCTGATGATGCTGACACCGCGGCAGAAGGTAATAATATGCGCCAGTTGTTTCACCTTGTTGGCCGCCTAAGCAATAAACAAACTAATAGAAACCTGCCAATAAGAGATCAAAGTCGCCTTACTAACGAAAAGTGACGATCAAACCCAGTGATGGAGAGAGCACTTTGAAGCAATCCGCAACAACAGCACACGCAACGAGTTCATTAGCTGCCAATTTGAGAAGAGCAAATAACACGATATCAACTACATATCCAAGCCTAACGCAATTAAAGAATGCTTTTAAGAAGTTAAAACATAATACAGTTGCAGGCGCCGACGGCATTCAGCCCGAATCGTTGGCGGCCGACCCACAAACATCAGCTGAAATTCTGCATCCGCACATCTCTGCTGTCTGGGTCAGTAAAAACATACCTCCCTCTTGGACGAAGGGCATCATCATAAAGCTACCAAAAAATGTGGTAATTGGAGAGGAATAAGCCACAATTATTCCGATTATGCTCCAGTCTGTTGAAAATGCTTTGAGACGAACAGGGTGGATTTCGCCCGAATCCTAGGTGCGGGGACCAAGCAAACACTCTTCATCCCATAGTCGAGCAATCAATTTAATGGGACTCTCCACTATATATGCTGTTCGTTGACTTCAAGCAATCATTCGACCCACCCAAGCGTAACTCCATCTGACTGGCTTGAGTAGAAAAGCAGTCCCCCTGATTCTAATTCGTCCCATAATAGCGCTTTACGCGAACTCTGAATTGGCGGTTCTGCACAATTGCAGCATCAGCGATCCGTTCACCACCAACGCTGGAGTACGTCAAGTCTGCCCTCTCTCCCCTCTCCTCTTCGCATTTTGCTGGATGACGTCAAGATCAGCCTCACTCAGCAAAAGAAAACCGGCATCATATGGAATCTCTCCCGGCATCTTGAGGACTTGGACTTTGCCAATCACATTTGTCTCCTCTCGCACAAATTCTCCGATATGCAAGCGATGGCGAACAACTTGGTCGCGCTGGCACGCACCGTCGGACTTGAGGTAAATATTGCAAAAACCAAAGCCAAGAGAATCAATCACGCCAAAAAAAAAGTCACATAATTATTGATGGCTGTAAGATCGATTTCGTTGAAAGTTTCTGCTACCTCGGCTACATAATATCATCAGACGGAGGAGCTGTAGCTGACGCTAACTGCAGGGAAAGCAAGGCAAGGACAGTATTTGACCGGCTTAAAGCGATATGGACAAGTTGACAATTCTCCAGACGAACGAAATTGCAAATATTTCCCACTTGTGTGAAATCGACTCTCCTGTACGGAAGCGAAACATGGCTGATCTTGAACTACATCACACAGAGACTTCAAGCCTACGTCAACAAGTGTTTGAGGATCATATATAGAGTATTCTGGCCGAGCACTATATCCAACGAGGATCTTTGGTGTCTAACGAAAGAGGAGCCTTTAGTTTACCAGATCAAACGTAGGAAATAGCGCTGGATTGGTCATACGCTATGAAAGAATCACGAGGATGTCGCTCGAATGGAACCCGCAAGGAAGTAGAAGTGGCGGCCGAACAAAAAGCACTTGGAGAAAGTCAATCCGGCGGGAACTAGCCGATGTTGATATTACATGGGATGACGCAATAAAAACAGCTCAGAATCGTGTGCCTTGTGGAGGTCCTATGCTCCAATTAGGAGTGATAAAGAGGCATTGAAAAAAAAAAAATGAGACGCCCGATTTTATTTTAGTCTGATCAATGCTTTAGATCAGGGCTGTTCAACCTTTTTCGTTTTCTGGGCCGCATTGGAAAAATCCGTAAAGAGTCGGAAGAGCAAAAAAATAAGCTTCCCAAGCATACATTTGCTGTTTATTCCACGCTGGATTCTATATTGTTTTCTACATACAATTAATTTGATACTTGCGACTGCAATTCGGAAACTACAATATCTGGTTCTATTGACGAGGTTGCAATTCTCAGACAGTCCTGCTTTATATTGATGAGGAGAGTGGTGTGATGATTGGTTTAGGTTTAAGTACATAATACATACTTCATACATACATACTTCTTTAGCGGCGTTGGGAAAAAATTTATACTACAAATTTGTGTGAAAAAAGATGATATCTCTGTGTCTGTTTTTAGAGTTTTCATTTCTATCAAGTGTATGATGGCACACGCGCATTTTTTTATTTTTTTTATTTCTTACTTTAACTTTTGTTCCTGTAGTTGACAACTTTGTAACAAATTACTTTACTTGCCTTCCAACTATTAAATGCACTCTAAAATACGACTGCTCAAAGGTATACCTCAGTGAATTAATTATACGTGATGTATCAAAAAGTAAAAGGACTTTTTATACCACTCGGTCTACGTGTTATCGATTTTCGATTTTTTCCTATTTTTGTCATGTTGGTACACATGTCCCTTTGATATGTTGACATTATCAGTCATTTTGCATCTTTATAGTGTATTCACACAAAACTGAATCAAGTTGATTCACTTTATCGTTCCCACCGACAATTTTGAAGCATGAACATCTGTTTTTTGTTTTGGTTATAAATTCAAATGGAATGTTAAGCGCAATCAAACTTAATTTAAACGCAAAAGTAATGAAAACTACATGAAATTTGCCTATTTTGTTTGTTTATCGTTTTGAACCATCATCAGCTTTTTTTGTTGGCGCGTAACACAAAAAAAAAAGAAGGAATCACATTTTACAACAGCAACCCGAGAATGATGTCATTTTCCGTTGTGATTGTTGTCGAAACTGATGCGAATCAATAGCCGCATCACAACGAATTTGAATCTGTTCCGGTGTGAATAAAGCATTAGATTGTTTTTGACAGCTGTTTCGCTTGCACGTGATTTGGTTCGTCTTCGATTTTTGCTTTTTTCGGTCTTAGCTCATCCGGTAGCATCCATGAGGATGATTGTACCGTGATTTCGACGACAGAGCCATATACTCATGTTTCGTTATGTTATGACTCTTCTGAGCAAATTTAGATCGTCATTGACATGTGTTGAGTTGAAAGATGCCGATTTCCAAAGTAAAAAGACCCACTCTGCTGACCTTACAAATTCCTTGTAGCTAGCACTCTATAAGTTATTCTAGATTATATATTATAAGCATTTATTTATATAACCTAAGTTTGAAAACAAATAAATAAATTTCAAGAACTAACATACTTAGATTTGCAGCATATTTTAGAAAAGAAAAAGAGGAATGAAGCATAATCTAGAATAGCTTATATACTACAATTACACTATTACTAATAATTATGAATACTAAAAATGGCGCGAACAACATTATTTAACAGCTCCTGAGTGATAATCACGTGATGGTTATTTTGCTCAAAAGTTAGCGAGTTTGGAACAAACTTTGCTGCCACACACTTCATGCCCAAGAGTTTCGAAAAAATTTTATGGCATGAGCCAAGCGAAATGCCGATATCCTCAGCAACTGCTCTAACAGTGATTCGACCATTCGCCAAAACGATACTCATTACTGCTTCAACGTTTTAGTCGCTTGTTGACATTCTAGGACGTACAGAGCGGTCCTCGTCATCGACATCTTCTCGACCTTCTGTGAAAAGCTTGTACCACTTGTAAACAATTCATTTTCTCAAAGCAGACTCGCACAAATGTCACAATCAACATTTCAAGTACTTTGGAACATTTAATTTCGTTTTTCACACAAAAACTAATGCAAATTCTTCGATTCAAATTGTAAACATTAAAAAAATACGTGTCACATTTATGTCTTGAAAAACAAACTAAAGATGCAAAATGGCTTATAATATCAACATATGTTCGAAACATGTGTACCATAACAAAAATAGGAAAAAAATCGAAAATCGGTGACATGTAGACCGAGTAATATAAAAAGTCTTCTTACTTTTTATACATCACGTGTAATTAATTCACTGAGGTATACCTTTGCGCAGTCGTATTTTAGAGTGCATTTGACAGTTGGGAAAGCAAGTAAAGTATATTGTTGCAAAGGAATACAAGTTAAAGTAAGAAACATATTTGTAACAAATATAAAAGAAACTATCTGACGTGTTAATGCTAGAATGCCTCGTGGACAACTTCATCAGAGGAAGGGCGCGGGTTGATAATAGGACTAAAGAAAATTGGTGCCAAAATTGTTGATATTGCACTCAGAGTGAATCGACATAAAAATACAATTAATTAATTCATTAAGCATCCACCATGTAATAGCAAAATCAAGCGGCAAGCCTAAAAATATTTATGAACGATGTAATCGGTAAAATTTATCGCCTAGCTGTGCACAATGAAATGGTCGCAGTGAATTTAAGTCATTTAGGTCTTAATATAAAATATCTAGAAGACGTGCCCATCAACTATTAGTGGAAAGCAAATTAGTTTGCTATACTTCCCGAATATACCAACCAATCCTATTGAATCGGCACATAACAGCCCGTTTTACGTTTGCTGAAAAATATAAATTTTGGACAAATGAGATTTAAATCCGATTGAGGAGTCGACATGACTGAAATTTTAACAGCTTAATAATGATGGATTAAACTTTCAAAAAAAATGTTATCGATGCACGATCTATCTGATTTTTTAAAGACTTATTGATCTACCCACATATATCATTTTACTTTACAACGTAATTTCAAATAGTAATGCTTAAGTCACAATATCTTAAATGGAGATAGTTTTTGCTTACATATTTCATTAAATAAGTAAATATACAGTTTCCTAATGGTATATTTTTAAAATTAATCTTTATTTCCTTAAAAACATTGATTCAATGCATCTTAGATTGAAAACATTGAAATAAAACCAAACAGAAATCATTTTACACAAACTGGCCATATCTCAAAACATAGATTTTCGACCTAAGCTATTCTGACTTGCTTCATAATCGAGAAAAAAAAATCCTTTAAAACTTACTTGTATACCCAATATTTCACTAACACTGTGATAACACTACTCAACAAATTTCCAACTTTTTATTTCATCTGAGGTCTCATTATGTGATTATTATTCCTTGCCATTGATATAATAAAAATACTTGAATAAACACTTCCTATCACATCTCAATTTCCAGACTCTGTATCGGGGAGAGTGAAGAGGGAGAGAGAGTTAGTTGTTCAGACGTATAAAACTAATGCATATGCATATTGAAAACAATATAAGAAAAACGAACCAGAAAGAAGCTGTAATACTCTTCACGCATATCCCAGAAAGAAAATGTTTTTACCTACGCTCCTGTGATTGACCACACTGAAATATTACAATATTGTTTTCGCTTATGTTAACGGTATAGTTAAAATACATATTGCGTTTCATAATTGTGACCGCAATATATGTATGGGAGTTATGCGAACCCGTAACCCTGGGATCTTGATATTTACATGGTTGGTAAATATGGGTCAGAAACTTGTAGAGTTTCAGTTACAGTTCGATACATAAAAAATAAAAAGTATATTTTAATAAGAACATTCGAATTTAGATTTGTATGGGAGGTATATGCCATCCAGTAATTTTAGAATCTTGAAATTGGTAAATTTCGATCACAAACTTATAATGTCCAAATTTCAGTTCGATGACATAAAAACCAATAAGGCTGATTCCGATAAATATGCAGCTTATGGTAAAAAGAAAGAAAACTTTGTGCATATTATCAGCTAGTACAATACGAGGGGCACTGCAAAAGTTTAGCAATATGGCAGCACCATCGTGAGTTTTCATGGCTTGACGTCATTTCCATCGTGTAGCTTGGCATTTTTTAGTATGAGTATTCAGACCGTTTTGTCATATCGACGCTATTTGTAGTGACTCAAGCGCATCGAAAATTTCTCACTTCTGAGTGGTCAACGATTTTCAACACCCGAAGGAGTTACCTCAATCGGAGTGGAAGAAGTACTTCGAAAATTGGTTTAAGCGAATGCAAAATTTTATTGATCTTCATGGAGAATACTTTAAAAACCAATAAAGCTTTATTTGAATCCAAACAATGCGTATTTACTTCCTAATTCAAAACTTTTAAAGTGCGCCTCGTATAATAGCGTCAATGTTGTACCTCATTGTTTTAAAAGCTTTTGCTTATTGAATAGTTTATGATTACTAGTCAAATCATATTCATTTGAATGATTATGATTTTGGATTGCTAGTCATACTCATAATCAGTAAAAAAATCGACATGTGAATGGAACATTACACAGCTCAACAAAATCAAACTTTTTTTTGGTGCATGAAATATTTTAGTGGTTATTTACTAATTCGAAGTAACTGTTTTCGAATCTGTTCGTGGATTTTTCCATTGTTTTGCAATAGAGAAAAGTTGCTCCACTAAAACATCTGTAATTTTTAAAGTAAATGCCAGATTGTCATAAAATTTTGACACATATAGTTTAAAAGTTGGTAGTTCCTAAAAATCATATGGATTTGTCAATAATTTGTCAAATGGCGCCATCTTTATGACATCCTACGAACTTTTTGAGAGATGTGCTAGTGTAAAAAGAATCATCGTACGAACTTATTGAGAAATGTGTTAGTTTCCCATTGTTTATGACCTTGTTCATTTTCCTTTTCTATTATCGTCTCTTTCTCGTCTTATCTTTAAAGTACCGTTCATTAAATTAATTTTTGCAAAACAAGTAAGACAAATTTAATAACATGCGCAACGAGTTGAGCTAGGCACCTGTATATGTATATGTAAACTAGTCCCTCAGTTTTTGAGCTAGAGAGCTGAAATTGTCCACGAAACATTCTTACCATTCGCAGTACATTTGTCGGAAACAGTCGAATCGTACCACAAGAGGGGTACCTCCGATACAAACCAGCTAACTCAAATTCATGTTTTTATTAGAAAAACCTTTTTGTTTTTTATGTTATCGAACTGATAACAAAGTATTGAGATGGACTCTAAGTTTGTTACCATATTTCTAGCTTAGCCGTACCACTTCATCAACGGCAGTGGGTCTATTCAGGTATCTGTGGATATTAACGTTTCTTATATACCATCATGACCTCCAGTGACTATTCTCAAAGCTTTTGACTGCATTTTTTCAATGTTTGTGGGCATAGCAGGTCCCAACCTCTATTTTATATGTCCAAATCGGTTGTAACATGGCTTTATACAAAAGCACACTTATGGCACCACACGAACACTAACTTCACTCAGGAACGTCCACTATCTTCAAACACGGGTATTTAATGAATCGCCCTCGTACTCCAAAGGTAAAGATGATTTCGAATTAAGCATCCATAGCATATTGTTCATTTTGAGTTTAATGTTCACAATTTTCTTATCAATATAGTAGCGCCAGGTGAGTCTTCGGTTCAACTGGATACCAAGATATTTGATTTCATTTTGCTGAGGAAATGCTCTGGCTATTTATTCTTATAGCAGGGCAAGTAGTATACTGATTTTATGAATTAGGCCACAGCGCCAAACCTTATCGAAAGCTTGCACTACACCAGGGAAGAGTTCAGTGCAATACCGTTTATTTTAAAAAACCTTTTGAATAAGGGAGGCGATCCGATGAAGTTGCTCAATTGTAGTGTTTTGCTCTGAACACAACAAATTGGTGTCAAGGAATAACACTCTTCTCGTGAATGACAGGAATTATTTTTTGTAAAAGAAGTTTTTCAAACAGTTTAGAAAGCATTAGCAAGAGGCTTAGCTTGGCTTTAGTCTTTCCCGGGCTTGGCAATCATTATGATTTGAGATATTTTCCAATCTTTAGGATAGAAAGTAGTACGAGATATAGCATTAAATATGTGAGTAATGTGTGAAATTGCAGTATTCGGTAGCTCTTTTAGCATTTCTGACGGTATTTTGTCATGGACTGGAGCGTTTTTTTGGTTGAAGCTGCTCTCTTAATTTAATAACATTTTTGGTTTTGACAAAAAAAAAAAAAAAAAACATCCTCTTTGTGAGTCGGTACGTGCCCAGTCTCCATTACTTAGTCGAATTGGTAACTGGTCGCCCTATACTCGATTTATGCTTTTAGTTGCTTTCCATAATGAGCACAGTGTTTGTTCATCAGGAAGAAGATTAGTAAGGAAATAGTTAATATGCCTTTCCTTTTCTTTCTTTAGTTGTCAAAGCCTTCTTATCTCTCTTTTCTTTTTGACCGAGCCTCCAACCAATTCATCAATGTTTCGAATAGGGGAAAATAAACGCTTTTTAGATGTTACTGTTCTAGCTGCTAGGTGTAGCAAATCAGTCAGTCCCTTATTTGTTTGTCGATTTCGTCATTAGTCTTTAAGGAAACGATTGTTTGGACATGAGTATTTATAAAATTGCGATAATTTATCCAATTTATATATTTTATATATTGGGACGGATCACATAAATTGCTGTTATCATCGTCAGAGAATGATAGGAGAATAGTTCTAGCGGCGAAGTCGCTGTTAAGTCATTGCGATTTAAACCACTGGAGACCCCAAAATCAATCAAGTCTGGAATCTTCTGTCGATGAGTTGGCCAATAAGATGTGTGCCCTATGGAAATCAAGCTTAGCGTTCAGAATACTACCAAAAAGTTTCCTTCTTCTAGGTGTAATTAGTCTAGATCCCCAGTAGTAATGTTTTGCATAAGTTTCTTGGTCGAAGGTTTTCGAGAAACTTTGCTGAGAGGGGTTTTCTTCATACTCTAAAGCTGGAGATGCGATTGATGTAGCGCATCCAGTAGACTACGAAGT
>JBANCV010001395.1:0-15760 GCA_037040105.1 Amiota albilabris
TAAGAACGGTTTATTTACAGGAACGATATGCCTCAGTTCGCTAAGAGGTTTTATATAATTTTTAGAAGCCCCCGTGTTTAATAGTAATCTGATCGGAAGCAGGGAGTCATACCTAAAAAATTCAACTGATTACTTTGTACTGCTTCATCACCGATGTTTGTTGCCTCTGTCTCCGCTTCAGACTGGTTGATCCTTTGTTGCTTGGGGCGGTAAACCTGCCTGACCCTGATTACCTTGGTACCTTGTAGAATTTTTATGAAAGTAACGAATTATTGGAAACAAAATTTTGACGAATACAAAGCGACTGATCCATCTCCATGGGTTGCACAGGCTCTTGCCCTTGAGGGCCTCTATTGGTGGGTCCCCGTTGTCTGCTATAGAATGGATTCTTACGCTGGGGAGTATTGTTTACTTGTACCTCTCTTGCTGGGTTTCTGTCTCTGTACTGCTGTCTCTGTTCATCTTTTAAAGCTTTATCTTCTAGAATTCTAGCATAGTTACTAGCAAAGGTGTACCGCTGGTGGTTAGATTCCACTTGTTGAGCTAACGCCAAGGCAGAGAGCAAATCATTTGGTCTTGCTGCTAAAAGCACGTCGCTGAGGGACTTTTTTGTACCTGACACAAAAATGCGCAATGCATCCACTCTGTATTTTTCATTGATAGACGTTGCAAGAGTGCTATTATAGGACATGATTCTCTTATTAGTGAGGAGGGTAAGTTTTTTCTCCACTTCGTCATAATATTGCAAAAGTGTCATATTCCCTTGTCGAAGTGTTGACATCTCCTGCTCTATTAAGTAAACTGGACGTTTGTCTGCGCATGTAAAGTCCAGTCAATTAATGATTGCCTTGAAGTGAAGAGCGGTATTAAAGGACGAAAGCACCATGTCCGCTTGACCCCTGATCTTTGTTCTTAGAATTGCTACCGCTTGATAATGTTTGGAACTTCCCTCGAATCTCCCAAATAATTTGTATGCGATATGTGCAGCTTGGCGCTTGTTTGCCGTCAAATTCCGGTAGTGCCTTTACTATATCAAGCGATTTGTCGCACTGTACTCCTGGCGTGATTTCGATGTCCCTATATGTCTCTATGTCAGGAGTCGTTATGCTGACACTGTCTAATTTTTGTTTTAGTACCGCCATTTCTTTTTCAAAACCTATCCTTTGTAAAGCAAGGGCTTCATCCACTATTGCTTTTACCTGTGCCCGGTCCAACGCCATTTCTGTATATTGCCTTGTGTCCATCCACCAATTTGTCACTAAATTGTTACTCACTCTTCTTTCTACTCTTACGTTCTCTAACTGCTTGGACAATTGTCCACGCTCACTATCGCTCATGAAAGGTATGAGACACGCATACGCTTCTATAATAATTTTTTTTTTCTTTTTTTGAGGAAATTTAATATATTTGTTATTATTGATAGTGTTGTTTTGATATGATTACTGCACTTGTACCTGTTTTCTCACTACCTCTATACCATCAACCGTTTGGATAACTGATTTTTCACTCACAAAGGATGTACATGAGTATGTATATTTTATACACAGAATCATTAGAATATTTTTTTTTTTATATGAAGGAAATTTTTTTTTTTTTTTTTATGAGCAATCTACTTACATTTTTTCTTTTCTGTCTTCTAGTTGTCTTTCCTATATGATGTGAATGTATGTTTGTATAGCTGGATTCTTTTGTGTGCTGTATTCCCTCTTTATGTTAGCTCTTAAGTATGTGTTGCGATATGGTGTTCCGTTTTTTGTTAGATTTTCGTTCGAATTCCAATTGTCTTTCTTTCTGTCCCTCGTGGTTGTAAGCGTGTCGTGTGGATTTTTTCCTGTAGATTTAATGTATGTGTGTTTTTCGTTGGGTGCCAGTTATTTATTAAGTTTATTATTTATTAATTATGTCGTTTGTGTTAACAAATTGAATATATTGTTTTATAAAATATATATGAGTATAGCGCGCAGACGTGCGTCGCTGGTGAGCCCTGGCTACCGCCTGAGGATCGAAGCCTCAGACCCTTGAAACCTGAGAGCTTCCAATGCCAACCGATCACAGAAAGAGCTTTCACATACTTGATCGAGAATCGATTATTTGCAATGTGATAACTTATACATGTGTACATGGAAATTAAAACAATGAAAAAAGGAATAAAACAAATACATGTAGAAGGTGGATTGATAATATCGAATGCTTCTGTATCTTCTATAGATCCTAATATTTTGACAGCATGGAAACGTGTTTGCTTTCAATAGTGGCAGGTGGATCAACTGGGCTTGTAGAGGTTTGCATGATGCAACTATTAGGTTTGATGCAAAAACACGCATGCAATTAAGTGCGCGGAGTGGTTTGACCGAATAGAATGAAAGTTGGCGTGTAGATGTATATTCATGAAGAATTTTTATATGCTATCCACTTTCCTGTAACGCGCAATTTAATTATATAGTTTTCTTAATAAGCATTGAATTTATTTTGATTCTACTGGCAATTTATTATGCAAAAATGAAAAAGCTTATAATTCAGTCTCTGTTTGATCATACACTGTATGTTTTAAAGTTTAAAAGTAGATGGCGCGAATCTATATGATTTATAGCTTTAAGCTATATTTTAATATGAACACAATATGTATTAATATACATATTTATACATGTAGCTTATTAATTTGTTAAAATGCCCTAAAATGAATGGTGCATTTGGTCCCATGAAGTGTAAAAGATTTCTTAAACAAGACTTGATCTTTAGAGAATACCAGGAAGTTGTCAAGATAGCAAAATACGAAATCAATATCTCGGAATATGGAACCATGTAGCGTATCTAAGCGTGAAGGCAAACTCAAACAGACCAATTGATGTGTTAACTGCTGTCTTCCGGATTCATTGGGATATTGTAGTAATCTTTCTGATGTTATCATTTAATGGCAAACGGTAGTGGTTGCAGGTGACTGATATGAGTTGATTTGTGTTTATATACTTATCTAACATGTGACGAAATTTGAAATATGAATTGATGGTCTGAATGCTTTGTTGATCATTCTTGAAGATGAGTCCCACCATATTGAGATGAGTTACAGAGTCCAAAAGATGTTTCGTTTTGAAGTGAATACACAATCCATTTAATATCTGCCACAATGAATTTCCAATGAAAAGATCGACGAAGGTCTAGGTTGAGTTATGTCAAAAATTAGTTAAATTAAGTTAGAAAGTTATTATTATTCACCGCTTCAAAAAAAGTATATCGACTAAAGAATTTTCTAAAAATATGGCATAAGATCATAGTTATATCGTTTTACTTTTTCACTGAAGTTTTCTCAAACAGTAATGCATACGTCAAAATATCATAAGTCTCAACAGTGGTGTTTGATGGAGCAGTGCATTAAACTATTAATGCACTCCAGTAGCAGTTCAGGTTTAACACTGGTCAAAAAAAGTAAAAAGAAGAGACAGAGACGGCAGTATCTGACGAAATTCACGACACGTTCTGGGGCTACTTTCATGAGGTAGCGAATGATGATTGTTTTCAGTTTCACGATCAAGAAAAGCACACGATTGCAACGGAGATTGGTTTTTATCTGAAGTCAGTGCGCATTGGTCACGATCAAGATCTTTATATTTGGTGGTCAGCTAATACTGAACAATATCCAAAGTTATCAAAGTTTCAAGAATATATCTTTCAGCGCCGTGCAGCAGGGTATACAGCGAAAGACTTTTTTCGAAAGTTGGTCTTGTATACGAAGGCAAGCAAAACAGTTTGTTGCCCCTTAATGCAGAGAAATTGGTATTCATTCATCATAATTTCCCCTTATTACGAGGGCAGTTCATAAAGTGCTCATGTAAGAAATGAAGACACAATTTTCTTCAATAAAATGTTTTTTATTTTTCAAAATAGTCCTCTTTTAGAAAGATATACTTCACCCAACGCTGCTGCCATTTTTTAACCCCTCCAAAAAATAGGATTTGTCGAACTTTCCAAAATACGCCTCTGTCTCTTTGATGACATGCTCTTTTGAGTCAAATTCTTCAAAAAAGTTTTTTATTATTTGGGGACATTTTTCAATGCTCAAAAAGTAGTTTCTTAATGGCTGATAGCACACACAAAATGTCACTACTTTTGGAGTCAAACTATTATCTGAAAACACTTGGACTAAATAATAAAGTTTCACCTGGCTGGTCTTGTAGGTCTAAAATTTTTACTTTCAAACCTTCTTATATTTTCTTCTTACCGTGATTTGAAGCGTCAGCTAAAATTGTAATAAAGTTGCATGCTTTGATCTCTGTACGTGCCAAAATATTTACTTCAATAGCTTCTGTTTTCATGATTGTATTAATTTTGACGCAGGATAGCGAAAAATGTGGTTTTCTTGTATCGTGTCATAGCCCCTGACGCCTTCTGCCGCGGCGATACCCAAATCCTTTGAAGTTGTTACGTCTGATTTCTTTAATTTCTGTACGGCACTTTTCGAAAGAGTACTTGCATAATAATCAGATAATTTGCTTGTAAGCTATCATTGAACGTGTCGGCATAGTTAAATAAGATTCCATATCAAAATCACTTAGTTAGAATTGCCAATATTACGGGAGTATCAAAGAACAGAAGACAATAGCAAATTGAGAAAAGTGCGCGTGGTTAACGGCTAATGGAAGAAAAATATAATTATTACGCCGTACAGGCAACCCATCAACCAACTACAAAACACAACATAAAGTATAAGGTGTAGTGAAAAGAAATCCATTATTTTACCAATAGATCTCTCTAGTAACCTATATCTCTTGTTGTACGCGTATACGTGCGATTGTGTTATGCCAAATGGCGTTAGAAACATAATATTTGTAGTTCATTCGACCACTAAAAATTAAATAAGAGATCCTCTTCGATTTGATAGACAGGAAATTTATTAAATCATACTTAAATTACAAGGAAAAGTAATTATACACTTAACATACGCTTTTTTGGGTTATTTCATTTAGGTTTCTTTTTTCTTCTTATTTTTTTTTATGTTGCCAACTAAATCATAATGCTTTTCTTTTTGGCATTCCACTGTTGGTATTAGTGTGACTCCCCCCAGTGACTTAATCAATTGGAGGAAGTGAACGTTATCTATCCAATGTCGCAGTCCAATGATGCGGTTGCACAATATCTGAAAGTTCATCTGATCTAAATGTGTCGTCGTCAACTTTTGTGAAGTAGGCAGGGTTCATCTTTCCACAGAAATCCATTCTTGTTCGATGAACACTTTGTCGTTTGATCGTTTGATGACTTCATAAGCACCTGACGGATAAATACGTGTGATCAGCTATATAAGTCCTTTAGTATAAAAACTTTAGATTTGATGTGGTGAGCAGTCGGTGTCGGTCGCATTCCTTTCATGTGCTCTCGGAACTTTTCAATGAACATTTGTGGATCACCCGTTAATTCGTAGAAAATTTCACGAAATGTATTGTCGTACTATAAAGAAGTTCAGCGGGTGATGCCTTTAGATTTTCTGTAGTGTGTCCTTAATTGTATCCGAGGCACAATCATTCACTTTAACTTCTGAATTAATAATGAATCTTTATTTGTTTATCTTAAGTCTAGAATTGAAATAAGAGCAGTGTGATAATGTTCATGTGTACGTATGTACACTAGCATTAACAGTCTGTTGTCAAACTGCAACAGCAGCATAATCATGCACGACACTCAGTCACTGAAGTGGCTGATCATGTTACCGTGGGATTGAAATGTGCGCTGAAATAGGTAGTTTGAGCTTTATGATATTTATGCATTCAACAAAGTGTCACATATTGATACATGCTTATAATTGCATGAGTACACTACGCCACCCCTTTACAAAAAAAAAAATAAAAATAACATAATCTATTGAGTTATTTACAGTAAAAAAAGTATGATATTATATTTAGTTATTGTATATTAATTTGATTGATATTATATTTTGTTTAACAATTATGTTGTTACAAAAGGAAAAATTAAAGTTTGATATCGTTGTGTTTTGAAATTTTTATTTTCTCTTATTTTTTTTTTTTTTTTGTTAAAAACAGTTTTTCGGAAAATAACATTGAATTTTCATTTTTAAAATTTTTAACTGTTAGAAAATATGGTTGATCAGGCCTTGTTTCTTTAAATTTTACAAATGAACAGTTGCAATCTGTCTCTATGAATTCTTATATTCTGTACCCTTGTCCATAATGAAAATCTTCATTGGACCGTACTTCAGAAAAAAAAGTTTCGAATATTGCTTTTGCGACTATTTTTTCGCTTTTGTTTGGGATTGGTATCGCAACAAGTTATTTTGAGTCACAAATAATGCTTTATCAAAAACTCTAGATGGTGTGTCTTTTATTGTTAAAGGAGTTTTAGTGTTTTTATTTGTTTGACACACTTATCATTTAGGACAATTACGTACATACTATGTAACATAATGAGTCATGTTTTCCCAGTAGTAAATTTTTCTAGCGTATGACCTTCTTGGATAAGTTCGTTATGACATGTAAACAATATAGCTCCTTTTTCTCTATCATTATTTATTATGGACACCGTCTTGAGTAGCGCTACTCTTAATTTCTTTAAATATTTATTGCTCATTTCTTTAATATAATCTATTGAAATTTTTCCAAAGATTTTTTGCACTCGATGCCGTCTTAAGTTGGCTGATACCATATATACCAGCTTTTGTTTCAAACCTTTAGAGAACTGAGCTATGTCGAGAATTCCATTAGTATAAAGGTCGCTAATTCTCAACTCAATTCTTTTCGTATATCATCATTTTTAATGATTGCATATAAGTTGGGCCCAGAGACAATTTTAATATTTTGCCTTGGCAAAATATCTTGTTCAATTCCTTTTTTTCTGTTTACTTTGATTTCTTAGGTCCCATAATCAAAAAGTTTTAAGGAATATTTTATAATGAAACGCAAAATGTTTAGGAATAATTATTTTGAAAACTAAATGTTGTGTTTGTTAATATAAGGGGGTTTTTTTTTTTTCAATTCCATCAAAAGAAAAAATGGAGAAAAAAAAAACAAATTTCATATAAATGATTTACATTCGGAAAAAGAAGCTAGCTGGTTTACAATATGATTTACTTTACATAAATTAAGTTTGCACCATTTATATTATTATTATCTCAAATTAAAAAAAAAAAAATTATAAACGTACTTATATTATAAATTTTTTTTTATTTATTAGTTTTTTTTAATAACATGAATTGAATTAAGTGTTATATTATTTGAAGTTAGTAATTTCTCATTACATTTTTTTCTTTGTTGTGCTTATTTTCTTATTAAATTTTTTTTTCCCCTTTATATTGTATTTTTCATTCCTCTTTTTTATGTTATGTTGAATTAATTTTTTATTTTTTTCACAAATACATACATACTTTTGCTAATTTTCCATTTCAACTCTTATGTGTTTTCTTGTTTGCTTAACTATTTAACTATGCCATTTATAATGGAAAACAGCATCAGCCAAATGGCTACCACGACCACGCTTACCGTAACTGTTGCCCCAGCCTCATTTTCGAAAAAGTAAGGTCCAATGACCCCGCCGGACCATAAACCATTGAGGATGGAGAGGCTTTTCAATAATAACTCTTGGGTTTTCCGAGCCCCAGATGCGACAATTTTGCTTGTCCACGTAGCCACCGAAATGGAAATGGTCCTCATCAGTCAAGATGATTTTTCAATGGAATTCCAGATCATTTCTCTGCCAAATTTTCACCATTTTTATAGTGAGTTTCAATAATTTAAATGCGTTGTTGAAGCGTGTCTCGTTCCATTTTCATTTATGGCGTAGTTTCTACTTGTCAAATGTCAAAAAATGACAGCTTCAAAAGTGACATCTACCGAAATAACACCTCCTATTATTTCTTTTCTTGTAAATACAATATTTATGAATAGAAAAGGCATATTAATTTATATCAATTATATAATATATTATATTATATTAAAAGCCCCTAACTCAATTAGCAAACTTAAATGGAAAACTTAAGATATGTTTATTTTGACCTTTGATTGTATCGAAAATATAAAAAAATATTTGAAATAAAAACTATATTACACTCTGTGGTTAGTATTGAGGCCATGAAACAACATCATCATCTTCCACTGTATGTATACCTATGCGTAACATCTATCCCTGCAGAATTATTACAATTCTGATTAAACATAAGAATCTCTTTAGTTGCAAATCATGCCAATCGTATGGTCACACGCAAAACTATTGTGGTAAACAGCCTAGGTGTGTAAAATTCGCAGGTAAGTACAAGTCGGTAGATTCCAAAAAACCTGAATTTTAACAATCAAAATGCTGCAATTGTGGCAAGGCTTTCCCCGCTAGCTATAGAGGATGTGTAGTTGCCAAGGAAACAATAAACAATAGCGACACTCAAGTCAAAAGTTCGATTAGCAAACCTATGCAAAGTTATCCAATAAACTCTGTTCGTAAATCTACTACTGAAAAAACTACTACAACAAACATTTTACAAAAAGTCTTAGATGCACTCACGAAACAAAGTGAATCTACTACAATCATATATTAGATTTAAGAACTTTGAAACATATCACACAATCCACCCAAATAACTGCGCACGGGGTGGTGCTGCTATTATGATAAGAAGCAATATAAAACATTACGAAGATAGTAGCATATCTACAGACGAATTCCAAGCCATAATAATTACGGTTGATGGAGATAAGAATTTGTTAGTTACTGCAGTCTATAGCCAAGACATCAAAGACGTCAAATCAAATGTGATCGGTATATTGAGCTAATCAATAGCCACAACAAAAACCGATTCATAATGGGCGATAATTTCAATACTATCCATTCGGTGTTAAGGCTCATCACTACTACTACATAAGGTAGAGAACTATATAAAGCGATTCAAATGAGTGTTAGCAGCACATTTTCTACTGGTACACCAACTTCCGACTCAACTGATCCACAAAAGACACCCGACCTTAATGTTTTTTTATCGCCAGGAAGACATCTTCCAACTATCTGTGCATAGAAAAAGGGTTCGATATGAATTCTGAGCATTAATCCACTTAACAGTACGTCAAAGTGTACTAATTAAAGAACACCATTTACAATAACTAATAAATATATTGATTGGGAATACTTTAAAAAAAATTTTTACGACGATAAACATTATGTAGAATTAAATAATATTACCACTTTAGATGACGAAGTACTGTGCTTGACAGCACACCAGCAACAAGAACTATCACAGCAAGTACGCAAGGGAAAGAAATGGTTGCAGAGAAACACTGACTACGACGACGGTGGGAACAAGCAAGATCTCCATAAAAGCAGGCTAATTAAATTATCGAAAGAGCTCTTCAAAAAGACAAAAGTTTTTAAAAACACCTCTCTTAGTAACTACCTAAACTGACTGTCAACTGAACATAGCACCGATTACTCGCTTTGGAATTGCAACGACAAATTTACACAACCAACAGCACAATACCCACCAATAAAGAAATCAGATAACACATGGGCTCAAAACAACAAAGAAAGAGACTATACTTTCGCGGAGTACCTCGGAAGTATCTGTCAACCAGGGCCAGCTGAAATGGAACAGTTTTATCATGATAATGACGTCGAAATCCCTGTAGTAACGGATACTGAACTATAAACGGAAATAAATGACCAAAATCAAAAAGTCAGCTGTCACAAAATTCAATTTCTAGATAAACAGCAATTATGAATGCTTCATTTAAATTGAATCACATTTCCATTTGAAAACTGCTGAGGTAATCATGATCAACAAACTAAGGAAGCCAGCACAGGATATTACTTCATATTGGCCTATTTTACTCCTACCTATAGTTTCCAAACTAATGGAAAAGCTACTTGCGAAACGTCTTAATCATTTAAAAAATAATACCTTCGAACTAATTCGGTTTTGGCATTCTACTATTGATCAAGTTCACAGAATAACTAGAATTATCGAAAACGCATTTAAGAAAAAAAAAGTATGCCACGACGGCCTTCTTTATAAAATTAAGGCGCTATTACCTATCCAATATTGCAACATACTGAAGTCATATTTATCTGATCGCTTCTTCCGCATTAAATACGACGCTATTTATTCCGACCTCAAGGAAATAAAAGCGGGTGTTCCCCAGGATAGCGTGCTGAGGTCTATTCTCTACCTACATTTTACATGCGATTTTCCTATAGATGACAACTGCGTCACAGCAACGTCTGCAGTCGACACGGCCATTCGGAAAAACTCAGACCGAAACAATTGCTAAACTGCATCTTCATTTAAACAATATCTTTGAGTGGACAGCTATATGGCGCATAAAGCTAAACAAAATAAAATCGGTCCATATTGACTTCACATACAATAAAATAAGAATAAAATATATAATTGGAGTGCAAATCCCGTACCACAACACCGTTAAATATTTGAATATGATTCTGGATTGCATTCAGCTACGATGGAATGAGCAATATTCGAAATAATATTCAAAAAAATGTATTGTCTAATGGGTAACCGATTTATTTTATCCACATTCTAAAATTACTATTATATAAGCAATTGCTTAAACCAGTATGGACGTATGGGTTCCAACAATAGGGCTGTTCAAGTTCCAGCAATTTTCTGAAATCTTTGGAATTTCAGAATAAGGTACTAAGATATGCTGTAAATGTACCTTGGTATGTACGCAGTAGCGATTTAGAACGCGATCCTGTTGTCGAGTAAGTTGTCGCCGCAATTAGAAAAAATGCTTTGTCTCACATGATAGGTCTCAACACGTAAATATCGAAGCTTCAGCCCTTAATGATTGAAGTGGATGGAAGGAAAGGCTTAAAAGCGCCATTAAATGATTGAATACAACAAAACTCGAAAAAATTCACGTTGCAATTCAAAAAACAATAGACGCTATATTTACACTATACTTAAAATTGTAGATACATGAATATTTCTATCGTTATCATAAGCTTCACATAACATTTGTACCGCAAAATAATGAAAGCAGTTTCACTTCAATAGTCTTCTTTTTTTAAAAAAAAATGTATTGTATGGCATGAAATTTACATTTCCAGCTGCAAACTTTGTTCATTCTAGAGAAAAATATAATTTCATTATAAGGAGATTAAAACACACTAAAAGTACAATATAAAGAAGGAGCTGTGTACTTTAAATCAATTCATAGTAGAGAGAATTTCATTGTAGTTCATTATAGAGAAGTCCGACTGAACTACGTAGTAATGATGTAATAAATGTTTATGAAAAACGTAAACGCAAACGTAACGCAAAAACAATTACGGTAGTGATAGGTAGATACTATCTGCCCCGACTTTTTCTTTCTGAGATTCTCTACACTCTCCTCCCACAAGGCCAGCAAAATTTATTCGCCTCAATCGCCCCATTTATTCTTTTTAAGCGCTCTTTTCTTTGTAAACACTCTTTTAAAATAATTATACATATTGTGCACTTAGACTGCTTAAAATAGGCTGTTTAAAAACTGGTTGTTTACACTGTTTTTTAGCTGCTTAGCCAGGCCATGCGTCATCGATCTGAAGTGGTGGTAATCAGATGGAGCAATGTCTGAGCTATACGGCAGTTGGGGTAGGATTTCCCATTTGAGCAAGTAAGTTTTTACGGCCTGTGCAACATGTGGTCGAGCATTGTCATGTTGCAAAATTACTTTGTCGTGTCTCTCGGCGTATTGCGGCCGTTTTTCTGGCAATGCTCGGCTCCAACGCATCAATTGTCGTAGGTAGACCTCTCCCGTGATCATTTCATTTGGTTGCAGCAGCTCATAGTACAACACACCCAGCTGGTCCTACCATATACAGAGCATGAGCTTGGGACCATGAATGGCCGGGTTAGCTGTATGATTTTTTTCGCTTCGGATTGTCGTAATGAATCCTCTTTTCATCGCCAGTAACAATACGATGCAAAAAACCCTTTCTTTTCTGTCGCTGAAGCAGTTGTTCGCACGTGAAAAAAGTCTTTCAACGTCTCTCGGCTTCAATTCATATGGGACCAAATTTCTTTGCTTTTGGATCATTCCCAATTGTTGTAAACGATGGGAAATGGCTTGGCGTGTTACTCCCAACGATTTGGCAAGCTCTTCTTGCGTTTGACATGAGTCTTCGAGTAATGCCTCCAATTCGGCATCTTCAAACTTTCGGTTGACCGGGCCGCTCCACGGGAAAATTATCACTTCTAAAGCGTACAAACCATTTCTCGCACTGTGAAATCGACAGAGCATACTCCGGAAAAAATGTTGTTGACTCTTCAAGCAAGTGTTACATACTGGAAATTGAAGCAATCAAATGTATTTTTCAAATGGAGTATAGGACAACCTTGCCAGATGCTTATAGCATGATTAGCGCCATCTCTCGTAAATCCCGCATTATTAAAAGGCTCACCCAATACTTTCTTCCTTCCTACATATTTCATTAAAATTTTAATAAAAATTTTACAATTTCAAATTTGTCTATTTTATTTGTTTATTTTTTTGGTCTATCAGCTGTTTGTTGTTCCCACGCAACAAAAAGAGTGCAAAAAGTCTAAAATTACAAAAAAAGGTAGAAATTACCCAATACTGCTGAGGCACGACCAGTCGACAGTTGTTAAAAAAGTAGTTTTTTTTTTAAACAGTTTAAAAACTTCTTCGCTTGCTACAACAACAATCCTCAACCCTGGTTCTTGTAAAAAAAAAAACTGTTTTTAAAAATAAACTACTTCTGCAACAACTGTCGACTGGTCGGCCAGTTTTTTGCTCAATCTAACTCGACTATAATATGTAATATAGAAGAAAGCAAATAGGAAATGATCTGCCTTAAATTACGAATCAATCTAGCCAAGTTTGTATATCTGTCATGGTGTAGCACTGTGGGAGAAACGACAATTCCCACAATAATCGAACAGGTGTCAGCTTTCAAACTTAGCATATAAACAAAAATTTTCCCGCTTAACATGAACTATAATTATTAAAACACTAGTTAACCCGGCGAAGTTTGTACCGCCTTCCCTTTATTGAATTCCTCGTGATATACAACATTTTTGGTTTTGTTGTCAGGATTAAATACGAATGACAAATCGGTTAGGATCATTGGAATTCTCGGGTTCACCTTTGAGGAATCACATTGCCCTTTGAGTTTTCTCACTACCAAACGCGTTTGTTGTAAATTTTTCGATGGCAAGCCAAGCAGCTTCAATGAGATCAAAAATTAAGTTGGATAGTTGATTGTTTACAAACGAATCCGGTTGGAATAATAAACAGCGATTCCACAAATTTATATTAAATGTCAAAATCAATTTTATTACAAATTCAAAATGGTTATTTGATAAAGACGACTCGATTTATTTTCAAATATGGTGCTTTATTTGGAAAATTTTATCCACCAATTTCTAGTCAACAGCGTGGAATTTTCCAATGTTTTAATAGTTATTCTGCTATTCGGGGCGGAGACAAATCTAACAAATCAAATATCATAAAAATCGGTTCAGCCATTCTTAAGTTATAAATGGTGTAACACACACGACTTTCTTTTATAGATTTAGATAGAAGATAGATTGATTGATAGTGTTTTGATTTAAAGTCATAGATACGTTTTTTACAAAAAAAAAAATTGTGTTTGACCTGTGTTTATATATTTTAGTGGTAAATCATAGTAGAAGTTAACATTTGTGATTGAGTATTTTCACTAACGGGGTCCGATCTTCCGTGGATTACAACTTGTGATTGTCGTCGATTTCTGTTTATTAATATGTTTTGTTGTGATTCTCCAATGTATAAAATTAGCTGCGACACTTTGCTACCCTTTTTTCCTTGCACTTTCCAAAGAAAATGACAGTTTCTAAACGGTCTTTGTATGGTACAATGAACCGGTACCGACAAAGAAACTTTTGGCAATTAATTAGCATGTTCTTTTTTTATTTTGATTTGCTTTAATGCCCAAAAATTATAAATATCACTTAAAGCTATCCCTAAAATTTACAATTTATACCGAGAATTACATCTTAGTGGCTATCTTTCCAGCTGAAAAATTTGGATTTATACGTATTTTTAATATTTTAACTGTAAAGGTTTGTTCATCTTCCGACCTAACCATCAGCTATAACATCCAGTCGAGTAGTTGGTCGAGAATCATTTTTAATATTTTGTTTTGTAGGAGTTTTAACTTATTCCTGTACTTATTACCTTATTTTGTAGTGACAGCTGGTATCTGTGGTTAATAAAAGGAATTAGGATGGTTTTATCGACCTTATCGATTGTTGTACCTATGTGCTCTTTTTATATTAGCTTTTTATCAAAGAAAATGCCAAGGTAACGGATAATTTTTTCCCATTTGATGCTACTTCCATTTAGTTGCAACTCAAGATTGGGTAGAAGACATTAATTCCTCTTCTTAGTGAAGTAAATTGTTTTAGTTTTTTCAGCATTTAATTTTATTTCCCATCGTCTAAAGTAATTAGATAGGGATATAAGAGCACCTGAAGCTTATTATGAATCACATTGTATGATTTGCCTGTGCAGTACAAAGCCGTGACAGCAGTGAAAACCGACTTTTTGCAGTCTTCAAACATTGGAATGTCGTGAGTATAAATATTATATAAATCCCTGAGGGACACCAGCACAAATCGATTTTTTGACGGATTTAAAATCGTCCATGAATACATTAAAGAATCTATCAAAGGAAACCGCATCATTCAAGTAAGGTATATTTGTGTGTTTTATGAGGCTTGGACACCTAAAGTTACCATTTTCTGATTTAGCTGCTCTTTCGCAAAGTTAGTTAGTTGTCTAATGGATGGATGCAGTTAAGATGGGGTCGGAAGCCAATATGGGGAGTATGTTTGGTATGTTTTTAAAGCAGATATTTGGAATTTGATCAGTGGCTCCCTGGTAATGTTATTTTTTAAGGACTTAATGATATCTCGATCTTCAATTTCTATTAAAGGGCAATCAGTTGAGTTAACTTCTTGAGATAAAAGTCACTAAGTAAACTTTGTACTATTCGTGAGTTATCAGAATCAAATGAAGTGTCTTAATAGGTATAACTAGTTTTATCAATAATATTTCAGAAGGTATGCTAATCAATATGTAGTCTATTTTACAAATTAATCTACCACTATCCAAAAATTGCGAAAAGTCCATCCATACATCATCCACACCAAAGTTAGCTTGGAATATAAAACAACATCTCCAAGTAAACTAACACAATATCATCATTGTCAACTTTTTTGGCATGGCTCCAGTAGTTTTAACATCTTGTGAATTCTGCGCCGGCTGACATAAGACTTCATCTTACCGATATACAGAACTACTTCTTTGTGCAAACTGCAGAGGTGATCACCCATCTACCGACCCTGTCTGTCCTTACCGGGCTTCCCCCTCCGGGAATAAAAGACGGTAGAATTTGTTTACCTATTATTCTTCTAATGACTACTGAAGGGTAGATATATGGGCAGCCATTCCATGAACCCTACGATTTGCTTTTCGGGTTCGAATTTGGTGTGGGCAACCAACTCATGATGTGTCTGTTACATCGAATTCGGAAGTACCTACTGATACGAAGATGGACCAGAGTCTATATTCTGGTGCCACGGGTGATCAGATAGCCCATGAGGAGCCTGAATTAAATATGAAATGTAAACCTGTGGATAATTCTTAAGTTCTGAACAGGTAGCGTTGTTGCGTTGTCTGTTTCATTAGAGGGATTAAGGATGCTTGGAGCGGAAATGTTATTCACAGCGTTGGGTGTTTAACATAGAAGCTACTTGTTGAAATATGAAGTCTTT
>JBANCV010001397.1:0-15737 GCA_037040105.1 Amiota albilabris
CCGCATCTGAGACATAATTTCGAGCGGTCCACACTGCTCTTGCATACTCTTGCAATATGACCATACTCCAAGCACTTAAAACATCTTGTGGGACTTATCTGTTGTCTCAGGCGGCAACGAACCCAACCCACCTTCAAGGAGCCCGCCTTAAGCAGGGATTCTGCCTGTTTAACTGGTAGGCTTATAGTTGCTGTCTTCGTCCCATCCCTAGCAGATCTCATACTGTATGTATGTGTATTAATACGTATGTATAATATGTATGTATATAGAAAACTACAAAGTATTAACCTAACATTACGTTTCTCAACCTAAAGTCAGTAATCAACTTTAAATGCTACGAAATACTTAGTTAGGTTTCAATGAATATGAAAGCACAACGTTAAGGGTGATGATAATGTGAAAGAAAACGTGGATTAGAATTACAATGATAATGACTATATGGTGATAATGGTGATGATGATGAAACATTTATGACCGCAAGCACCATACCCGCATTTGTTTCGATACCAATGCCAAGTTGTATGCCAATAATGTGTTTGGTCGCTTATACAAATACACTCGCAAACACACATGAGCGCACACATACATAGGTACAGAACTAAACGCAAACAGACGGACAGACAGACAAATAAGCAAACAAAAGACACTTTTGCTAAAGCACTTAACCCTTTAAATGCATCATTGTGGTTTATTTGCTTATTAATGTAACTACTTATTATAATGTACATACATACATAGATACGTAGATATTTGTGTGTCTGTATGTATGTATGTATGTTTGCATGTATGTATGTAGGTATACCTGTACATACGTGTACTGAAGATATGTTTGTGTTTGCAGAAGGATATATGAAACAGTAACGTAAGACAGTTAATTGTATTTCGCTAACAATCTATGCATGTGCGTATGTCTGTCTGTATGTGTTGACGAGTGTATCTTTGGATATTTTATCAGCGATTTTGCATATGATGTGTTAATTAAGCTTTGCTTACATACATGTTTGTGTATGTGTATCTTAGTGTATTTGAAATTGAACTTAAAGCATTGATTATTGTATTACATTTTGCCATTATTATTATTATTGTTATATAAAATATACTTACTTACACGTATGTACACATGTATGCTTGTAAGTTCTACGTGTCCATGTCAATTTCTGTTATCATCATTATTGTTATTATTATTTCAATATGAATTGTTTTTTTTTCTCTTGCATCCTGTCGGTTTGGTTTTGATTACTCGTTGTTGTTAAGCTAAGCTTAGTTTCATTTAAATGTCAAAAACATAAAACATTTGATGTTTCAATATACAAATTAAAGCCTCAAAAGTATGCAATTTAATACAATGCAACAATAAATAAAGATGAAATCAACTAAACCATTAAATTCAATTCCAATTAAATTTTGATGAAATGAAAATGACAATAAAAATTATTTTTCTATTATTATTATTATATGGGCTCATCTGTTGAATATGGACTCTTTAATCCGGACAGATGACAATTAGGCAATTTCTGAAATAACGAAACGTCCGGATTACCGAAAAAAGAAAGAAAATAAAATAAATACTACTAGACTGTTAAACATTACTCATTTTTAGAGCGAAGCTCCTTTATACTCGTGAAGGTAATTCCAAAAATTCGTGGCAATCTTCAGATTTCTGGTTGAACCTCCGATGCTTGTATCAAGAGCAGCTACTTAACCCTCAAGATCAACAACGTCTTTTTGTTTTATATAGCGAATACACTAGTTAAAAGCTTGATACTCAATTCGTTAATAGAAAATGTCTAACTCAGCTCTAAGTTGGGATGTAACTTTAATATACGTGGTGTGTTCAAAACGTAAGAGGACGTTTCATATTTCTCGGTCCACGTAGTGAATAATATTATAAGTTTCTCATGAAATTTGTAATGCAAAGAAGGAGACATCGTAGACCGCATAATATATATTTATATTTTTGGTCAGCATGACAAGAAGAGATGATTTAACCATGTCCGTCTGTCTTTCTATCTGTATGTATGCAAACTATTCCCTCAGTTTTTCTGCTAGATTTTGTACGAAGCTTTCATTTTACCATACGCAGCTCATTTGTAGGAGGACCCTAATTAAAAGTCTGTCAAAAAAATCTAGAGCATAGTATGTATAGTTATTAAAACTTATCATCTGATTCTATTACACTGGCGAAAATTATCAATAACCGTAACAACTTACAAGCTAAAAAGTGTATAATACAACGATTAATCCCAAAAGCGTCAAATTTAACTTTTAGACATCTCGCGCGAAATTTCAAAATGACAAAGTAACTAAATTAAAAATATTTAATATACAGAACGAACGTTTATTATATATTATTTATAATAAACATACATAATAGTTATTGGAGTTCTAAATATTTCAGATAAAAAGTATGAAACGATACCAAAACAATGATTCTTAGATATAATTTCATTTGTAAATATGGATCAGTCCAATTTATTAATGCAATGAGCTTGACTAGTCTAGAAACTCTTGAATTGAAATTGAATGTTAGCTCTGCCTTCCAATAATTGGGTCATTCTTAATTAAACGTATAAATTAAATAGTCCATATGACCTCAAATAGAATAAATAGGAAAACCTTATAGTATAATGTAGTTTGGATATGTCTTTATACATCATTTCTATTTAATTTGCTTAATCATTCTCACTCTCTTTAAAATTTAAAAGGATTGATACAGAACATCCGAAAGTTGCAAATTAATGTTCTTATTAGAAAAATTATTTTATTTATGCTTCGATCGAACTAATATTATGAGTTTCTGGCCCATATCCGCTAACCATATAAATTTCATTATCCTAGGGCTACCAAAAGGGGCACCTCCCATACAAAAACTCCTTTAAATTAAGGTTCTCATTAGAAAAACTTTTTTGTTTTTTGCGGTATCGAAATGAAATTTAAAAACTGGAATTGTTTGACCCATATACATTATACTTTCAGGAGGGATACCTCCGATACAAGCTACTCAAATTCATGTTCTTATTACAAAAACCTTTTTTGTTTTTTATGCTATTACCTTGAAATTTGGACACAATAAGTTTCTGATTCTGGATCATAAGCTCCCATACAAAAAACGTTTTCTAAGAGCTGCATGAAGAGTATTACATCTTCGGCATAGTCCAAGATACCCTTCTTTTTAGTTTTGCTTGATTTCATTGAACTTCAGATGAGTACATTTTTACGCTTTTCAATATTGTAGTTCTTTATAACTTTCACAATAGTATGAACTAATAACTGACTATGCTTTCACGTTTGTAACACACATAACCGTGAGTCGAAGGCCCCATAAAGTATATTTGGCAATGATCAGCTTGACGAATAGGATCGATTATGTTAAGCCATATGCATCCGTTCGTTCATCTGCCCGTCTATGCTAATGTATGCTACGATCCCAGTTTTCGGAGACAACGAGCTGAAAATTAATTCAGACTATCGAATGAACTTGGTATATCTTAATCATAACTTACTTAAATACCCGAATAAATATACTTTAAAACCATTCTTAACCTACTGCAATTGAAATCATTTGATTAATAATCATTAGGGTTAGAAAGGTATGTAAACTTCTTGTAAATTAATTCCTTTCATCAGGTATTTTTACTTTCAATAATTTCTTGTTAATTTCTAAAGTTTTTCATGCAACATGTTGCAACTCATCTATTCATTCATTCATTAATTCAAGCATTCATAAGTAGTGTCCATTCATTCAGTTCTCCATTCACTAAGATTAATTGTGCTCTCTTGATGTTGTCCTTATTGTGTTGTTGCTTTGCAAATTTGCGCTCTTTTTTCTTTCAATTAAATTAACAAAATATAAAACTGTTCCATCTTTTTTCATAAACGACTCAAAAATGTAAAATGTTCTGTTTATGAAATAACATTGAAGGTTTGTGCAATATTTTTATGAAAATTAATAATTACATAATTAATTGTATGAATGTATGTAGTACATACTGTGAACCTTGTGTAAAATTTCCAATCTCATCCATAAATGTTGAACTTATTGTACATCCAAATAAACCCTCACTATTTTTTATATTGTACAATATACAAATATCCTTTTCCAAAAATATTATACGTCTATTAGCCGCTTAAGAACAAGAAAAAAAAAAAGTAAAAATAAAAAATTAAAAAAAATTAACTGAAAGAAGGTGTTATTCGAATATGCCAAAGCTGTAATACTCTTGACGCATCCCCTAGAAAACGTTTTTGCCTACGCTACTGCGATTGAGCACGCAGAAATATTAAAATATTGATTTGACTTACGTTTATGATAGTCACTACACATACTGTTTCAACATTCTGACAGCAATATTTGTATGGGAGCTATGCAATGCAGTAATCGTAGGATCTTAAAAAAAACACTAAAGTTTTGCTAATTTGAAGTTGGAATGGTATTGGAGGTACCCCTCCTAGAGGTCCGATTCGGCTAATTCCGACAAATATGCAGCGTATAATTAAAATAGAACTTCAAGCAAATTTCAACTCACTAGCTCAAAAGCTTAGGCACTTGTTTACATACCTACAGATGGACTCGTCTCGTTCAGCTGATCAAAAATATATATACGTTATGGGGTCTCCTTCTACCTGTAACAAACTTATACTACTATTCACTACGTGAAGAGTATTAAATTTAAAGACATGAATAAAAGAAATATGAATGGGATAGATTCTAATCCACTATGGGCTGCAACATTGAAAACAACTCAAAGAAAATGAACTAAAACAAAAATGGAAAGAAGTAAGATTTGCGTTACAAGCAAATTAGAAACAATTGCAAGGAGGCAAAATATCAGTTAAATGGCAAGTGGCACTCTACGTTGCACAACAACAATATGCAACATATCAGGAATAAGGATAACAACACAGCTTCTGTAGGAATGGAGCTCAAATAGCACAGCGAAATGGTGGAATTAATTGTAATACTTGATTAACCGAAAACTTTTTACGACCGACTTGGTACTGGCAAAAGGACAGATTGGTCTAACTACTGCGAACCAAAGGTATAACTATGTATTTCCAATTCTATACCGTATAACAGTGGGTTGATTTCGTTAAAATGCCAGAACACTTACCTACGTAACTACCTTCTTATTCTGTTCAGTACTTCTACTCCTGGATTACCATTACCGCCGCGTATCATGAAAACTTGTAGTAGTAAGAAACTACTTGAAATGCAATTTGACTTTGTGGATAACTTGCATAATGGCTGGCAATTGTGCGCTTTGAAGAAGATACAGAAGGATGTTGAACGAAGGCGTAAACCACCTTCTAAATGTGTGTATATGTCAGTTCATGTTACTTTATTAACTTGTTTCCACTTCAAGCTACTCAGTTCTACAAATGTTTCTAGTTTTTCATTTTATTTCTAATTCTTACTTCGACTCTCCTTTCTGCTTCATTGGCACTAGTCATTTAAACTTTACCTTTCTCAACTCAACTCAACTGGCATTTGTATGTTGCTCATAGAAATAGAAAAACACCCCAAAAGCACTTTGGGCAATTCATTTTCCTTGCAAAACACATTTCTAACACTAAAACAGAAACATCTTCATGACAGCCAAATTCAGTTCTTTAAGATCTGTTGCCTTTGACAAGATCTCCCTTCCTAAATAGTATAATATTTATATTCTTCACGTAGTGAATAGTATTATAAGTTTTTCATTCAGTTCGTAATGCACTGAAGGAGACATCGGATTTATTCTTGATCAGTGTGATGAGACGACTAAGCTTTTCTCTCACTACCTTAAGCCAAAAAATCACCACCAAACTACCCACAGCACCAACTACTCAAACGCTCTCAGTAGCGCTGGTCTCTACGTGTAGCTCTCAGCTCTCTCTCACTCTCATTTCCTACATTCGGCCCTCCTGCATTCAGCTACCGTCGATGTTTTGACAGGTCCTAATCTTTATCACCAGTCTTTACCACATCATACCTTCCATCTTATTGATAGCATCCGCCCTGTATGGTGCTAAATACTTTCCCTTGAGTTATAACCCCGCGCCATATTGCGTACGTCTAATAGCCACTAAATCATTAATTAGATACTGCCTGGGCTCCTTTCTCTTCCTATCAAAGGATCGCTTATTTTCCTGCTGCAGAGATTTTATACTTTCCCGAGCTTCACATCTAAGTCCCTCTCTATTTCTATTCAGATCCTCTATGCACTCCTCCTGTATTTGCCCCTTCAAGTAAACATTCTCCGATACCCGCATGAGTAATACTGTTAAGATTTTGAATCGTGCAACCTTTTCGTTCCTTGGTGGGGTATTGTTGATTATTTGCTGTACCTTCCACTCATACCTATAGAACGCTGGATTCTCCTGACTCAACTTCGATAACATGGGGTCTATAATCTTATGTATTCGCTCTACCTGGACGTTACCCCTGGGATCACCAGTGTTAATAAGCAAATGTTGTATATCTTGGTCCTCGCAATATTTCTTGAAGCTATTTGAAGTAAACGCGCTACCTCTATCTGCGATTATTCTCATCGGATTACCAAATACTTGAGCCTGTTTTTCTAAACTAACAATCACCTCATCACCGCCTATGCTTCGAGTTGGCTATAACCATAAATTCTTCGTAAATCCATCCACTACTACCAAAATGTACTTGTATCTCTTCGTGGTCACCTCCATTGGGCCTTCATGATCGATATGGTACGTGGCCATCGGTCTGTGTCCCTTTATGTCAACAATCCTTCCCGCTTCCCTGAATTTGCATTAACAATTCAACACAACTCTCCACTATCCACCCTATCTTCTCTTTCAACATTAGAATATAGTACGACGTCTCCGTTAAATCTTGGGTTTTCTTTGACGAGAAATGCCCTTGCTTATGTGACATACGAACAACATCTTTTGTCCATTCATCCGACAACTGTGCTTCTTTTAATTGATATACTACTGTGTCTGTCATCATATAGCAAACAACTCGACTTAACGCATCTATATGTCTCATTTTAGACCCAGTGCGTTGCTTGATCTTATAGTCAAAGTCCTGCAGGAACATTACCCACCTTCCTTTCTTTTTCATGGTCATTGTAAAAGCATTACAATCGGTTACGATTGT
Organism: Amiota albilabris; assembly: GCA_037040105.1. NCBI lineage: Eukaryota > Metazoa > Arthropoda > Insecta > Diptera > Drosophilidae > Amiota > Amiota albilabris. The sequence goes on from JBANCV010001397.1 coordinate 7,112, forward strand.
AAACTTCATTCCCAATACATAAATTCGCCACATCTTGAGTGCACCTATGATCGCTAAAACCTCAACCCATACGAATGATACTTCTCCTCACAGGGGTTGGTCTTACTACTCATATACTGAAACGGGTGAAACAAACCATCTTCAGAATCTTTCTGAAGCAACACTGCCACAAGTCCACATTAGGAAACGTCCGTGTGTATTTCAGTCTTTAATTTGGGATCATACAATAAATTCTCGCTGATTTCAATTGCTCAAATGCCACCAAATGAATTTCTTTAAACTCAAACTTCATTTTCAATTTCAATATGTCTGACAATGGCTGAGCCATCACAGAATAGCCCTCAATAAACTTCCGAATATATGACGTCAATCCAAGAATTCGATGGATTTCCTTCATGTCTTTTGGTATAGGGCACTTCGTTATAGCCCAAATATTTTCTTCACTTGACTTTATTGGTCTGTTTTCTATAATTTATCCTAAAAAAGTTAATTTTTGCTGAAGCCATTGACACTTGCTCCAATTCATCCTTAAACCTTGGAATGATAACGTCGTCCATGTACACGACTGCTTCATCATTATTGATTGATTCCCTCAACACTGCCATTATGAATCGAGTAAATACTGCTGGCGAAATGCCAAATGGTACATATCTGAACTCATATTGACCCTTTTGTTTAACAAATGAGTTATATTTCTAAGAACCTGCTTCGACTGGCGCATGAAAATACCCATTAGTTAGGTCTAATGTAGTGAAAACTTTCGCCCCTTACAATTTCACTATCACACATTCCATGTGGACTACTGGAAAATTGTCTGAAATTGTTATCTTCTCATTAAATTTCCTATAATCGGAACATCAACTAGTTTCTATTATTGGTTGGTCCACTTCATTGTCCTTACATTGCATCAAATCCTATATCCTCATCAGCCACAATATGGAACTCGATGTCCACAGCAATGTTATCAACCTTCACTGGTACTTTAATTCTTCCCACAGTCACGATTTTGTTTTCTTCTATACCTATAAGACATTTCTCTGGGCCGTTTACCTCAACATTTCCTAGTTTTCTATAAGTGTTTCGGCTCACCAAACACAAATCTGTTCCTGTAACCACTAGTCCCTTGAATACAACTGCGCCATGAACAATATGTTTTAATTCTAAGCCTGAGGGAGTGAATACACTTGCCGGGTGTACTGTCTCATCCTTATCATTAATTTGCATCGTTGACTCAATTTCTTATGTACAGCTGCTGCTGAAAACATAACTCTAAATTCCTGACTTAACGCTTCTTTTAACGTTTCCCAATCACGAATATTCAGCACCCATCAATAACTGCTTTGCACAAACAAACAACTGCAATTAATTCCATTGCACTGGTTTAGCGCATTCCTCTAATTCTTCTATCCACAGATCTACTTCAGGGACATCCAAACCCGAAACAAGACAAACTGCCCTCTAGATCTTTTAATGTAAGCCAAGAACCCGTACTCTCTGTCCCTGCTGGCATTTCTTTTGCAATCCTAGCTGATTCGTTGTCAGAGTCCTCCTCTTGTATTCCATAATAAGTCAACAATCAATTCTGTAACTTCTGCTTTCTTCTCGTTGTACTTAATTGTAGTTGTGAAAGACTCATCCGCAAATCCGCTACCCTAAGACTCATAGTCCTATTTATTCATTTTAAAAATTGATATTAAGTCCTCAAAACTAAATGCCATATTTTTAATATACTGTTAACTAATTTATTCTATATACCTAAGTAATACCACAACTACTTAGCTGCGCATCTGGATCCTGTGACGTTATCTTCAGATCAACTGTTGTTGTTCTTGTTACTTAACCCGTTGTTGTTTGCACCAACACACTCATCGCATCCAACGCCATCAATGCCCTTGTCTTATTTAACGCTATCAACACACTTATCGCGTCCAACGCACTTGTCGCGACTCATTGATGTTTACGTTTTCATCAAATCGCCACGTTGTCGCCGTTTATTGACGCTTACTTTTTTTATATATCTTATATATTTTACATATTTTGGTTGAGCCAACAAATTGATAATAGCTTATATATAACAAAATCATATGTAACGTAGTTTTAACAAATCCATAATAGTTAATAATACAAGCAATTCTAGCAAAGTAGCACCTCTACTTCATACGATTATCTGACAACGACTAAACTTCTCTCTCACTACCATAAGCCAAAAAATCACCACCAAACTACACACAGTACCAACTACTCAAATGCTCTCACTATCAGTAGCGCTGGCTCGCTCTCATTTCCTTCATGTATGCAAACTAGTCCCTCAGTTTCTAAGCTAAAGTGCTGAAATTTTGCACAAAGCTTTCTTTTTACCATACACAGCACATGTGCTATCAAATTGAAATTTAGACACTGGAAGTGTTTGACCCAAATACATATGGCACTAAAATTTCAGGACCCTCGGACTATTAAGAAGGGGTACCTCCTATACAAACCCAGTACTGAAATTCATGTTCCTATTAGAATAACTTTTTTTTTTTTTTGTGCTATCATCATGAAATTTAAACCCTATATGTTTCTGATCCATATTCATCAACTATGTAAATTTCCTAGGATTACTGGATGGGGATGCATGAAGAGTGTTACATCTTCCGCATAGTCGAAGATAGCCTACTTTCTGGTTTTCACTCTGTTTCTTTATGATTCTTAAAGGCTTCTTCAGAAATTTCTGAAGTTATTTAAAGAAAAATTTCTTATATAGAAAGAGTTTACTTCTTAAACTTTGAGTTTGCGAAACATTCTCTTTCTTTTTAAAATTTTTTTAAATGCACTTTTGTACAATCTCATAATAAAATAAGATTCGTGGAACTGCTTAAATACCTGGATTTAACCATATTACCCAATTTATTGCCTCTTACCATGGGGATCTAATCTACTTTAATCCGTTTGATGATGTATCTAACCGCGCACTACATTACAAAGAAATCAAATTTAAAAATACTATAAATAGCCTTCTTCAGAATAATATTTTAATACTTAATGACAGGAATCTAACTATTCAGGCACTGTAAATACTTATTTAAGACATTTGCTTTTTTACGCACTATAAATAGGCTACAAGATGCCAAACGAAAATTAGGATTCCAGTTGAAGCCACGAAGGGCAAAGAAAAATAAATGTTTCTGAATAGGCTCAATTCGACCTTCATGGTTTTTATATTGCGGTGATCAATTGCAAGAGCAATACTCAAAGAGTGGACGTACGAGAGAAATAAAAAGAATATTTGTGGTATAGGGGTCATTGAATTCAATAGACCAACGTTGAATTAAACCAATTTCACACTTCGTCTTATAAACGACAGAGGAGATATTCAGGTGCCCTTCGAAGAGGAATCTGCAACTTCCGGGGTATTGGAACATCACAGACTAAGGAGATCCGCCTTGTAATGCTATCTGCCATACAATTTGCAGTGCCGGTGACAATTGTGATATTGTTCGCATAAGAATACAAGATCGAGTTGTTACTCGAAGATCGCTTATCGCAGAAATTCCAGGTCTGCCACACAGTGGTTAAGATTTAGTTTTGCGATTTTCAGCACCCTCTTGTTTTCTTAGCCTTAACTTTCCTTTGGTGTTTCGGGTAGTGAGCACTGCCGGCTGCATGCTCGCTACTGTATATGTGAACAGGTGTAGCACTTAAAAAACATCATTAACAAGCAAAAAATGTATCAGCCAATGTTAAAAGTAGAACTTGAGCCAGCTGTAGAGAAATGCAGTTTATCCAATACACAACTCACAGTTCTTATTTCATCGTGGGAGAAGTCGCACAAGCATAACTCTCCAGTGCAATGTACCCTCAAATCAGAGATCACCCCTTGAGTTCAACTTCGAATAAGACCAATAGGCTCAAATACAATAAGCAGCGTGAATAATATCGAAATGTCTGTCTGCAAGCAATCCTCAGTTCTTATTGCGCAATTCAACTCTTCAAGCATCAACAGGCCTTAAAAAATACAACGTAACAAAAAGGCATATCGATCGGGTTGTTGCAAAGAAGCGTCGACTACGAAGCTTAAGAGCTGCTACCCATGAATTAAGTTAAGCATGAAAATCTGAGGATCAGATCATCCAGCTGCAAAACATAGCCAATTTATCGCCCACAAGCAAAAAATTGCTCACGAAAATATTAAAATACCAGTCAGTTTCAACACTCCGATAAGGAATGGAAATGGCAAATGGGTAAACAGTGACGAGAAAAAAGCGAATGTTTTTACAAAACATTTCACAAATATTTTACAATCGAATCCATTACAAATTGGTTTCAAGCAGTCTTCAGTTCCGATTAATCCTATAACCTCTCTCACAGAATTTACCCACTAGACATAAAACAAAAATGTTAAATGGCGCCAAGACATAGTCAAATCACGCCCAAAATGATAATAGAATTACCGAGCCTCGCATTAAATTAAAAATAAAATAAAAACATAAAGAATGGAATCTTCGACTATGCTTAAGATGTAATACTCTTCACTTATCCCCTCGAAAAAGTTTTTTACATGTTTTTTTCAGACATCCTAGGATCTTGAAATTTTCCTTAAGAAACCTATTGTGTCCAAATTTTATCTCTCCTGATAGTACGAGGGTTGAAATTTTAGTAGCTTATGTACATGGGTCGAATACTTCTAGTGTCCAAATTTCAGTTTCATAGCACAAAAAACAAAAAAGTTTTTCTAATAAGAATAGGAATTTGAGTAGGTGGTTTGTATGGGAAAAACCCCTCCTAGTCGTCTGATTTGGCTGATACCGACAAATGTGCTGCATATGGTAAAAAGAAAGCTTCGTACTCTCTAGCTCAGAAACTGAGGGATTATTTTGGATACATACAGACAGATAGACACACGGACAGACGGATGTGGCTAGATCAACTCGGCTTGTCGCGCTGATCAAGAATATATATACTGGGGTCTGGGTTCTACGATGTCTCCTTTTTTGCATTACAAACTTCATGACAAACTTATACATTTTTACTCACGGTACATAAATAAATACTTAGGTACTACAGGCAATTTGCTTGGTACTTCGAAACAAAAGCAATGTATTCTTTTTTTGTGATTGCTTGCTTGGTACGGTTCAGTTCTATGCATGGAGAAGACATGTAGTACGCTTTGCCAAAGAGAAAGAGAATTGAGAGAATGAGCAAGTTGGTGGTTGTTTTGTTTGTGTCATGCGTCCGATCACTTCGCCCCGCTCGTCTAAGATTGGGTAAATTATGTGTTATGTAGGACATATCAAGAGTACATAAGTATAGAAATACGATACATGATTATATGCATTGCACACCTCTATTACAGACCCATAAGCTTGCTGTCGAGATCATTATTGAAACTATCAATAGACAAGTGCAAAACATTGCATTCTAAAACTTCTCGTTGCAATCACCGTATTTATTTTGAATAGGCCTATATTAATTTGTTTACCTTTGAAATAGTACACTCAAATTGACTAGCTCTCTGAGTAAGCAGTTACAAAATTCACTCATTTTTGATGTGAATAACTCAAAAGCCGTTTTGAGCTCACTCATGCAAATATCTAATAAAGATAGTTCGCTACAAATTTCTAATTCCTTGTTAGCTGTGTGTGTTAAGCACCGGCCTCTGGTAAATGCCAACGAAGGTTCAACGCATGTCTGTGGTTTGGTTTATTCAACATTTTTAATATATTTAATAAATGTTCCATTATAATAATATAAAATAAATATGCAGTTTTTGGTCATTTGAATTTTTATTACTTTATTTAATTTTTTAATTATCCTGTTAAGATGATCGTGCTATTCTATAGTAGATTTTAGCCAAAGGCCCTAGCAGCCAGTGCTACATCTCTCCTGTTAACTCTAAGTTTACTTAATGTTAGCAGTAATAATAAATAAAAATAATAGTAGATTTTCATATAAAATGTTTTATGTATTGTCAATTATTTGTACTAATTACAAAGCGTTAAAAAATACTACATTTTTTGTAATGACTAAAACAAAAAAAAAACACTTACAAAACTTCTTGTGTCATCAGCAAGTCACTAATCCGAGTACTTACCGCAACTCATCTTGCTTAATCTAAGATCGCACGGCAGGCTGTTATCCAAATTAAGAGGTTACACCAATCTCAAATTTCACTCTACAGAAACCAGAGATGTTTCACATCAAAAAATTGTTCAACTAATTAAAGCATTTATCTTGATGTGTATGAAATAACTATCTGCGATAATTGTTTAACAAGAACACAAAAAATAATTGATAACTGAATTTGCCTTTTCGATTTCCACAGACATCAACCGCATAAATATTTGTCACAGCAAGGATTCGACGAATTTCATTGCAATTTCATGTGCTTTTGATAATAGCAGAAATCAGAAATTTCGTATCATAGTCCATAGTTACATGAGTTAGTCATTTTCCTACCCTAAGACCCATATTGCATGTAAAGGATCTGTGATGTCAATTAGCGTTGATTCTCCTTTCTATTGCTTGAACTATTTTCATATTTTTTTTTATTTATGTTTTTATGTGAAGTTGTGTGGTGTTTTGTGGTTTTAATAAATAAAATATCCCTTTCTTGATTTCAAAAAAACTGTTGTATTTACATCTAAAAACTACGAAATAACCTAAATATGAGAAAGGAAAATGTCACTCCGCCAGTTGCAGTTTTTAACTAAAAACGGTGTCTACTACTAAAACTTCAGTTTGAGAGCTTTCATGCTTTCAAACGAATCATTTTCACTATTGCTTAACGCTCTGAAAAGTTTGGCAAATCACAACTATACTAAACGGGAAATTGTGGTTACTTAAACCAAATTAAGTCCTTGGCTTAACAGACACGAAAAATATAAGCGCTAGATTGTCTTTTCCAGACATTTGGATATCCGATTGAGCTGTAATGAATGGATTTTTAGCGACAGCATTACAATTTTTGAATTAGAAATGAATGATTTTATTTTTCCATTTATGTTTGCTGTTATAGTATATGTAGATGTAGCAACTATATGGCTTCTGAGATGCATCCGAAAACACATGAATTTTGATGACTTGTTCCAACAATATGTGCACATATCGAGGTATCTGTATTTCTTTTAGATATATTAAGTCAAACTGAATTAGGTGACATCTCTCGTTCAATTCTAACGTCATTACTTTATGGACGCAAAATACAATTATGTGGTATTATTAATTATTTGGATTTAGTAATGTTGAAATTCGTTGCAAATTTTATATGATGAAGTTCCAAATATTCTTATAGATGAAATCTGTATATATGTAATTGTTTGGGTATTGTGCTTTTATTCAAACGACTTTCTAATTATAAAAATAGTTCTTTTTGCATTCTCAAGGGACTCGCCAAGTTGTTTAAGTGATTCTTTAAACGGTAGATGAACTTCTATGCGCTCTGTGGCAACAAGTGATATAGTTCATTTCACACGCCTTGTCTTCTTCCTTATACTATTTAGTATGAGCTGGATTAAACTCCTCTACACCACAAAAACGCACTACGTGCATTTATATATACATATTTGAGTTCAACGCTCTATCCGCATTTCCACAAATAATCCATCCGAGTAGCATGGAGTGGCAAGGCTAAATAAAATCTTACCACCTGTTAAAAAATCAATGAGATTCTCAGTGTTGGCAAATCAAGTTTTTGTGGTTTATAAAACAAATGGTCAATCAGATCGATGGCATTTGGCAGGTCCCACGTTTAGGTGGTTAAGTGAAAACGATACAGATAAATTCAATCAATCATTCGAATACATTTGATTTAGAGTATATATATTGGGAGCGCAAATTAAAAATTCGAGACTTTTTCATATTTTGAGCCTTTATGAGAAAAAATGGTTATATGTTTAACTGTCAAAGTACTGTCCGTCACTAGTCACTGAATGAATTCTGTTGCGAAAAAACTCGGCCGGTTTGGCCTCGATCCAGTCATCGACCCATTTTTTGACTTCCTCGTAAGAACGAAAGTGCTGGTTAGCCATGCGTCATCGATCTGAAGAGGTGGTAATCAGATGGAGTAATGTCTGGGCAATACGGCGGGCGGGGTAGGACTTCCCATTTGAACGTTTCCACGTACGTTTTAACGGCCTGTGCAACATGTGGCCGAGCATTTTCATGTTGCAAAATTATTTTGTCGTGTCCCTCGGCGTATTGCGGCCGTTTTTCTGGCAAAGCTCGACTCAAACGCATCAATTGTCGTCGGTAGACCTCTCCCGTGATCGTTTCATTTGGTTGCTGTAGCTCAAAGTACAACACACCCATCTAGTCCCACCATATACAGACCATGAGCTTGGCACCATGAATATTTGGCTTGGCCGTCGATGATGAGGCGTGGCCGGCACTTTTCATCGCCAGTAACAATACGATGCAAAAAAACCCTTTCTTTTCTGTCGCTGAAGTAGTTGTTCGCACGTGAAAAAATGTCTTTCAACGTCTCTCGGCTTCAATTCACATGGGACCCAATTTCCTTGTTTTTGAATCATTCCCAATTGTTGTAAACGATGGAAAATGGATTGGCGTGTAACTTTTTCGGTTGACCGGGCCGCTCCTTGTCTTCCACATCAAAATCACCACTTCTAAAGCGTACAAACCATCTCTC
>JBANCV010001398.1:0-15731 GCA_037040105.1 Amiota albilabris
CAAAAAATATTTCTTCGAAAGACACACACAGAATGAATTTTTGTTGCGACTGCTTGTAAAGCAAATATCAATGTAGTGGTAGCAAAGTGTTGCAATAACAACTTGGTGCCTTGCAACACTTTTTTTTGCTGGAATCTTACCAGATTTCCATTCAGAAATAAAATCATAGTTCAGTTTTCATATTGCACAATAATTTCAAAAGCTGATAAGAAATGTGTTTTCGCATAATTTTAATTAAATGACTTTTCCATACATTTTTGGAAATGAAATAGTAATTGAGATGCTAAAAAAAATAATGAGGTGAAACATTATTTCTTCACTTCCTCGCGATCTTCATGAACAGCAACATTTACTTGTAAACATGTCAGAAATTTGTAGAATAGTTTTCTGAATTGGTAAGTTAGTGGCATTTTGGAAAGTTTCAAAATTCGATTTTTTGTTTTTCAAGTCGCCATCAGAGCGATAAGTTTATAAACCCAATCTAGCCGAAGTGGGTTCAATAAAGAAACATTTTCCCTCAATGCCACACTCATCTTTGCACTGATTGCTACCATCCGCCATGTCCTGAAGGCTAGAATTTTCATTCAATCCAATCGAATTATCAAAATCAGAATCGGAACGGGATTCCTCTGCTGTGGCAAATTTACAATGTAGTGACTAAAGTGGATGGTGACGCATTGACCAAGGAACTCTCTTTCGTGACCCTTTCCATATTAGAAATCTCGTCAATTTTTTTAGGATTTTCCAAGTTCCCTGCATATTTGCAAATTATTCTTGCAGTTAGCTTCTGATGTCATTTAGATTATTCACAATCACTTCGTTCAAATTCTTTTCAGTTCGTTTTTTCCATTTCAATCGTGTTGTTCTGCTGATGCTAAACATCATCAGTTGGCTAATCAAAAATTATTTCAACGTTCAACTTGACAGAATTTGTGGAACGAAATTAATTTGTAATGCAACACATTTGTTAATTTCAATGCAGTAGTATTATTTATTTAGTTTGTTTTCTGTGTCACAATATACGTAAATTTTTTTAGCATTTTCATCTAATGTAATCGCGGTGATGAAGCATTTAAATTTAATTGGAAATCAATCTACTGCTATTTGATGATGTTTGGAAGGTTTATATTTTAAAACTTTGCAGGACTGCAGAACAAAATTGTGTTGTTATACAATGGAAGTAGAATAAGTACAGAAGCAATATTACAATTCTTCGTTGGCATGTTATCAGGATATTGTAATCAACCAAAAGAAATTTGTGCAACCAACTTTAGAATATTTTACATGTATCTTTACGAGGGTAGTTTAAGAAGTCTTTCAAAGCATTGGATGGATGTTAACAGTAAATATTATATTATATTATATCATATTATGTTGAACTTGAGAAACAGCGTTCGCATATAAAAAGAAACTTGAACGTTTATCAAGACAGCACGATGATGATGTTGATGTTGATGTTGATGTTGATGATGATGATGATGATGTATTATTTCATAATGAAGTTTAATATATGTTTATGTATATGTATGTACTTATGCTATTGTTAAACAATTGTTTGAATGAACACGCGCAAGTATAAATAAACACACCTTATACCCTATGAGAAAATCCCTTTCTTTCCTTTAGATCTTTCTCATCCTTTCTATATCTCTTTGTATGTATATATCTCCGTCTCTATCTGTATATCTTACTCTAACACGCATTGTATCTGTATCTCTTTATCTATTACTACATAAAATGTATTATGCAGTTACATGTGTCAAAGTTATAACAAAGACATGAACATGAACACAATTGCTGCTCATGTGTATATTTTTTTATAAACGCTTTTTACTCCTCATCACCATTTCTCTATACACCTCATTCCCTGTTAATATACTTGTACATACATATACTATAGCTTTTTTCCTTTTTCTTATATTTTGTCACACAATAAAAAATGACAAAAGCCGACTCAAATGTATATGCCAAAGTGCCTCACAAGACTTTCGAGTGACACAAGTATAAATGTATCTGCTTGTGTATATGTGCTTTTATAATTGTATATGAATGGTATGTGTGCATGTATTGTTCATGTGTGCATATGTATAGTATTCATACATATTTAAATGGCCAATGGTCAATTGAACCAAACGATTTCATGTTGTTTTGTTGTATAAATGAATTCGATTTTTTCTCGTAAATAAAGTGACAGCAACATTGGCAATTGAACGTTTCAATGATTTTGATATGTCACATGAAATATACATACATATAAAAAATAGTATGTACACACACACACACACACCTATATATATATATGTATGTTCATGTCTGTCTGACAATACTCTTTTCAATCAATTTCGAACTATAAAAATGACAAGGCTAAGAGAATATTTTTATCATAAACTTCTAAGTGACAAAAGAAATAAAGAAAATAATCTTAGAACACACATACGCATGGACATCTACCTACAAACATATATGTGAACTTGAGGTCTGTTTGAATACATTCGTACATTTGGCAAATGAATATGAATTCACTCTGAAATGGAATATATGTTTTGCTGTTCTCTTCTATTGTAATTGAATGTGACTTAATGGTGTTTTTTACTGTTCCATACCCTTACGCTATACGTCCGTCCATCCATCCGTCCGTCCGACTCCAGCTGTATCTCATGAACAGTAATAGATAGAATGTTGAAATATTCACAGAATGTGTAATATATGTGTGATTTGATTATTTATTCCAATATTGAAACAAAGGTGCACTGTGTTCTTGAATGCTCTTATCTTTTACATTCAAATTCAAGTAAATTCAAGTATAGTCACTGAAACATACAGCAAAAAAAAAAAAATATATATATATATATATACATTATCTACGGAACCCTCTATATGCGGGTGCGACTCGCACTTGTTCGATTTTTTGTTTCTTGAAAGTATATTAATGAATTAATACGCATATAGAAAATGTGAATGCATTCATGCAGACCTCTAATACACCCATATGTATGTATGTTCGTACACAAATCCATAGATACATAAGTATTTATGTAGAGTTTGTGTGTCTATGGACATGTGTTCATTGTCATTGTCCTCCGGAACACGCAACATTTTCACATCATCATAAATGTAATCATCATCATCATCACCATCATCATCATTAGCCCATATAGTTAAACTGATTTCAATTCGTTTCAATTCTCATTCCCTTGCTATCTTTCACTTAATGTCTTCCACCCTCTACCCACCCACCTACTGCCACTTACCTGCTCTCCCTCCCTCTCTTACCGATAATCGTTAACTCAATCTTTTCGTTTTCTTTTTTTTTGTTTTTTTCTTGTTCCTGTCATCGTTGATTTGATGTTGTCATGAAGCCATAACAATATCCTTTCACAATATCCTATAATCATATGACTGAATGACTGAGTGAGTGAATGAATGACTGACACGAACAAAAGAACATAAGGGCATATTGAATAGAATGAAATAGAATAGCATAGAATAGAATATATAGTTAGGTGATTGGTTAGACAGACAAAACAGGCCGTTAGTCTTGGACTGAGTGTGGAGAGTATAATGGAAATGAAGTCTTAAAGATATCAGCTCAATAATGAGTCTAAAGAAATTTTTTGCTTTTTTTTTTCTTTGTTCAATATGTTGTGTTTCTAAGTACATACTTACCTATGTAGGTATGTATGTATATGAGAAAGTCTGAATAAGTCAGAATGTATAAGTGTTTTATTGTAAAGGTTTATTTGAAAGTAAAAGTGACGATAATGATGAAAAAGAATTGGGAACAACAAAAAGACAAGTCCCTTAGTGACAGGATTGCCAGACAAGTGCCCAAGTATGTATGTATTTGGTATTGAAGAAAGGTTTCCCAACAAACATTGGATGACAGTCGCTTAGGATACTATCTGCCTATTTGTGGGCCTTTGATCATAAGAAAGACTGGTTTAAGTGCTAAGAGCAACACAATTTGCCAATGCAAAAAAATGTGGATTTCATGATATTCCAATTAAACAGTGCCAATTTATTACATACATATTATTTACAAAAATATAAAATAAAAAACCACCATCCTATTCAAAGGTAAGAGAATAAGTTCAAGTTCTTCAGCCAGTACTTGCAACTACTTCTGTTGCTGTTGCTGTTGCTACTGCTGCTGCTCTTCTCTTTTTATTCGTTAGATGAAGCCAAATTGCTGCACTTTAATGGTCTAGCCTGTGGATGGCGGGGATGATGGTGATGTTTGTGATGTTTGTGATATTGGTGACGATGGACTTGACTTGTTTTGGCCCTTATGATAATGATGCCTGGGTCAGAGTTGTATTACAATAGTTGTTTTTGCTCTTGTTGTGTGTTCTTGACTTTTAAACGCTTTTTAACTTGACATTATCATCAACATCAACACCATGATGATGATCATCATCGTCATCATCATCATCATCATCATCATAGCTACCATCATGAAACAATATAAGAAACCAACAAACCAAGCAACCTCAACACAATAGTGAAAGCAAACAATAGATGAATACATGCACAGATGGGATGATTACCATGGAATGAGATAGAATATAGGAATAGAATAGATGGATGAGATGAATTGAAATGGAATGGGATTGAATGGAATAGTAACAGACTAGGCGACATTTGTAAGCGTAGTTGTTTTTGTCGGCGTTTATACAAAACAAAACGAAACATGATAATGATGTTGTTGATGGTTTTTATTATTGTAGCTGATATGAGTGCAGACACATTTTGTTGTCATATGAGAGCTCAAAGTAAACACAAACCTTTTGTGTGCATTTGCAGCATTTGACTTTGATGCATCTTTTGTTTTTCCCATTCATTTTTCCTTCTTTTTCCCATCTTATTCTCTAAACGAGCATATACTACCTCTTTTTTTTTTCAACAATATTTTGTAACTGCATGAGACGGTAGCACACATATATGTCTATAACCATATGTGAGTGAGTGAGTGAATGTGTGTGTGTAAGTGTGTGTGTGTGTGTGTGTATGATTGTCATTGTTGTTTTGACACCAACATTGGCTTCATTTGTTTTCCTGTCTGCCACTTTTTGTATGCTTGGCTCATTGTCTCTATCAACACGTGAGAGAGTGAGAGATGCCTTCGTTCTTTGTTGATTAAAGCTGCCCCAAGCAAACATTTACATGTTCAACACACATAAATACACAATACATTACCACATCCACAACAGATACTGTACAATGTTTTATTTTATTGTTCTAACTACTAAATAGATAGATAGATAGATACATTTGTATCTGAGATCTGAGGGAGAGACTGAACAGAAGGTTTTTGTCAGTGCGTTTTGATAATTGTGCGTACACATCATAAAATGTTAAATCGACCAATGAAAAAACAATAACCTTGCATCTACATATGTATATACATATCTATGTACGTTATTTCCTGCCTTCCCATCTCTTTTCTTTTATTCACATCACTTTGCTTTTCCACAGTATGAATGTATGTATATTTCATTCAGGGATTTTGGTGAAATTAGTTTGCTTTTCGTTGCCATTAAATTAACTATTTTCCGGTAGTTTATATTGGTGGCAATCGAAAATATGTCGAGCATGGTTATGCATTTCATGGACACTAAAACAAAAAAAAAAAAAAAAACACTCATAGACATATCATACAGTTTAGTCATGATTTACATGAATGAATGATGGAAGAAATGAATAAATAAGTAAGCGAATGAATGATAGAAGGAATAAATGAATAAATGAGTGAGCAAAGGAATGATTGACTGAACTGAACATTAAAATGAAATGAGATGAGTTAAGCTTAAGTGAGCGCAATGCGGCGTATGCTTAATATTTGTTTTTCAATTTGTAATTCTCTTTTTCTCTTGATTTCTTTCTTTTCTCTCATTTTCCTTCGTTTCAATTTAAGTCCTTAGACATGTTAATACCATCATCATCATCATCATCATCATCATCATCATCATTATTTTTATCATACATATGTGTATGTAATTGAAATAACAAAATGATAATGATAATGATAATGATGATGATGATGGAAAATCGAAAGAAAAAAATATTATACAATTTATATTTACCACCACAATTTGTGTGCATCATGCTAAATGCCTCAATAAATAAACTCCTCTGTGGGTGCTACGGGTGTCATTTATATTGATATCAAGAGGCTTTTATTACTCATAAGTCACACTACATCATCTACCCATCTACTCGAATGGGTATGAATGAATGAAAATTCATTCAACAATTCATTCAGCAATCATTAGTCGAGAAACTGCATATGGAAAATTAACATTTCAATCATGTTAACTTTTATTTCCAATGAAATCATGTCATGCATTTGAAATTCAATGATGTTGATGATGATATCTTTGAATTGAATATTGAACATTTTGTGTCAAAATCAAATTTGTGTTAAGCAAATTTTCAATGAAATTACAATCAAAAATTGTATGTAATTATGTATATTAGTAAATTCAAAATCAAAATATCATTTGATATAGTGTACTAAATTGATGAGACAACAACGATAAACGATAAACATTTTACTTTTATAATAGTTATTAGCCGCTAACATTTCTTCACGCGCATTGAATTCCATTGTTCATAACAATTCTGTAAATTTATATCATTAAGCTTCTTTTAGCCTTTAACATATTGATTTTCTTTATTACAATTTCAAAATTTTAATACAATTTCTGAATAGTTTTAATAGAAATAGAAAAAATTAGTTGATTATGTTAATAAATCCAGTTGAAAATATTCTCTATTTTAGGCTTTAAATTGTATAATAGCAGCAAATATTTTTTTATTAAGAAATTATTTATTTCTAAAAAAGTTTGTAAAGTACACTTAACTGTTTTGAATTAATAATACGTTGATTGTACCACCGCTCGCGTTCTATATGAAAAACCAGAACATATTGTGTTGAATAGTCTTTGGTTTAATTAAAAATTAATATCTTTTGACTCTGCATGTTGATTTTGATGAATTCAAAGCTTAATGTTACTCACAATAAAGTTTCTCAACATTCAGTGTATCAATTTTTAATCCATTGAGTGGGTTTTAGATGATGCACGCACAAACGAACAAACATGGAGACAAAAAAATTCAAAGTTTACAATTTTATTATTTGTTAGATACATAGATAAATAATCTTTGATATAAAATTGAATCGAAATATTTCATTCTAAGTGAAGAAATAATCTTTTATTATTTCATGTAGATTCTTTTTTTTTTTTTTTTTTTTTTTTGGAATAAAATTTCTAGTTAGAACTGACAGATTCAATTTATATTCTCCTTGCAATATTATGTTTACAATATTTATTTTCTAATTTATTGTACTAAAACCACAAAAGAAAAGGAAATGAAATACTTATTTGTTTTGATAGACTCATGACAAAATCAGAAAACAAAATGGAAAAGAAAAAGCAATTTAAGCACCAACTAAGAATAATGAAAACAACGCGTGTTGCAAACAAGTTTGACTTGTTGTTATTCTTAGGAGGACTCTATTGTACTATACCATACTAAACTGTAGTCTATACTGAACTGTAATTGTTGTTTCTGTAGTTGTTAGTGTTTTTTATTGTTGTTAGTGTTGTCACTGGTCTAAGACATGACTTGGCCACGGTCGTTGTGTTATTGGCGGTGCCATCGCCATTGCAAACACGAACGCCTAAGAGAATGCAATGCATTTTTCCTTTCCATTTTTTTTTTCTTTTTTTTCCTTTTTGCCTTTTTTGACTTAGCTTAGCGCCACTTTCATGCAATGTCAGGCACACACAAGACCAACATATCCACAGATATAGATACATATGTAGATATAAATACAATCGGATGTGCATATATATGTGTGTGAGTGTGTGTGTACATAAGTGTATACATATAGATTTATATACTATATATATGCATGTATATGCTTGTTTGTGTACCTGGGTATGTTTATGAGAGTGAAGTGTTCGCGCGAAAAGCGTTTATAACTTGTCAAGTGTGAAATGTGAAGTGGCACAGGCGGCGTATGTGTAACGAGATTGTTCTGCCGCATTCTGTTGAAGATTCGTTCGTTCGCTCTTTCGTTGATTCATTCTTTCGTTTGTTTCTGCGTTCCATTATTCATTCATTTGTTCGCTTCTTTGCTTTATACATTCATTCGTTTGTTGTTTTTTCTTCTTTTCTTTACCATTCTTCTGTTTTCATTTATTTGCTTGTTCGTTCGTTCGACCGTTCATTGCTTTACTTAAATCTTGGTAACGAGCATCTGAAACGCTTGACAATTTATATATACATATACATGCAAGAGTGTGTGTGTGTATCTGTGTGTGCTAGTAAAGTCACACTGAATGCCGTTTGTGACGTCAAGCAGGGTACGTTTCCATCTGCTACCCGATTTAACAGTCACTTGCCATCAAATATTCCAAAGCTCTCTAATGCCACCAGCAAAACAGTTAACCAGTCAGCCAACTCCAGTCCCTCCACCTTTTTAAAAAACATACCCCACCATACTCTACAATTGCCCTCCAGCCTATCCGTCCTTCATCAACAACAACAGCGACACGAACACCAACACCAACACCAACATCAACACTATAAAGCCCCATACGATTTTAGTGACCAAAGCATTCTTTGTTTTATTGCTCTCAGCGGTATTTTTTACTAAATTACAAAAAAAAAAAAAATATAAAAATAAATACTACACATAATAAAAAAATACCAGAAAAAAATAAAACTTTCGTTTTACCAAAACTTGAATACACTTCATACATAAGTATGGCACTCTATGGTAAACTGATGTATTACAGAGGTTGACTCACATAAATATGAATGTACTATATTGTACAATAGATAATTACCCGAATTCCCTCGATTGATGATGATTACATGAATATATAATATAGTACATGGTATTATAGTCTATATATATATATATATACTTCTGTATATTGCAGGATTTATTACACATATAATGTACTAAACTAAACTATTTTCAAAGTAGGATAATACGGAAATATTGTATAATGAAATTTATTGCGTTGAGGCTTCTCCGATCTGCTGATAGATTTTTTGGATTTGAGAAACTAAACTCACCGGTGAATGTTCGCTCTAATTTCATTAGATCAGGAGAGGTGGCTCTAAATTTATGTATGTTTGAAACTCCTTTGATTTCATATTAAAGGACTCACTTTATGCTTCATAAACATTAGATTGCTATCATGACTCTCACGGGAGTGAATAGTATTATAAGTTTGTCATGAAGTTTGTAACACACAGAAGGAGACATTGCAGACCACAGCAAGTATATATATTTCTGATCAACTCGATGAGACGAGTTGATTTAGACATGTCTGTCTGTCTGTCCGTCTGCCATTCTGTCCGTCTGTATGCGAAGTAGTCCCTCAGTTATTGAGCTAGAAACCTGAAATTTTTTATATAAGTTTCTTTTTACCTCGGACAAACCATATTTTAGAAGGAGTCGAATCGGACTACTAAGAGTGGTACCCCCCATACAATCCTCAAGGTCAAATCAAGGTTCTTATTAGAAAAACTTTTTTATTTCTGATTCGATCAAACAGAAATTTGAACATAGTCAGTTCCTATTTCTTATCCATAAACCATGTAAATTTCATGATGCTAGGGCTATCAGAAGGGGTACCTCACATACAAGTACCCTACTCAAATTCTTGTTCTTATTAGAAAAACTTTTTGATTTTTTATGCCATCACCTTGAAATTTGGACACAATAAGGACTGGATCGTATAGCTCCCGTACAACAAACGTTGAAGATACCCTTCTTTCTGGCTTAACTTTCAAAAAGGAAAAAATGTATTCATTTATTTCTTTATAAACAGTTTGAAAAATTTAATGTAAGTAGTAGATATAAAAGAATTCATGCATATAGAGAAGATATTAATTAGGGTTGCAACGGAACTTCGCTTCTTCCTCCGCATCCGCGAAACATCCGCAAGGATTCGAACTTCCATCTTTGCATCCATCTTCGCACGTCTCTTAACGTTTTGTCTTTACGTGCGACTCCAAGCGAGTTCAATCGTTTGATTTATCTGCGAAACGCATCAGGGGACAATAACTAGGGAAATATTGTGCGATCATTTGTCATTTATACTATCCATATTAAACATAGAGACTCTGCTTCTCTGCAGAGGCAGTTTAATTTACGAACCCTTGAGTAGTAACTTAAAATGAGAAAACGCTGCAAAATTGTTATTTTTTAAAAGTAAATTGCCTCTTATTAATTTTGATTACCAATGGGTGCATATTTTTTTCTTCAATAATAGATCTATAAATCAGTATTTTGTTCTTTACTAACCCAACTCCGTTCACTTCCGCTTCCGCCTCTGCCTCCGCTAAAATGATCTCTATTATAACGCTTATATTATTCTATCTATAATCTATAGCAAAATGGATGGCGGCCTTTCCATCTACCATAATCCATTTGCACTAACACATTAAATATTGTTCATCGAATGTTTTAATATTGCATTTGTTCTATAATCGATAAAATATTAATAACTAATTCATAGGATTGACTTCTTAAACTGTTTGTCATTTATCAGAATTTATACTAATCTCATTTAATTGGTTTATGATATATGAATCAATTATTGTTAGTCAATGTGTTTATTTATTATTCTTTTAATAAGTTTGGAAGTTAAATTACAAATTTATAATATATTTTATATACACCATCAAAGCCTTAAAATCCTCACTCTCCTTAATTATTATAACTCAGAATTATTTAGAATTTTTGGCACCGGAATGTTACCAGTATTGAAATGATGATGATGACAATATTATCGAATGACAAGAACTTACAGAATAATCAGATTTTCAGAGAGATACAAATGTTGTGATGCCTAAAAACTCATTATAAGTTCAACTTATTGATGTTCATCCTTTTCTGATTTTTGTGAAACCTTTATCCATATTTTTAATATACATAATAATTTGCATTAGCTCATTATTCTACAATTATCCATTAATGTTAAGTGTGAGATTGATAATATCCGAGACTGTTTGACTGATCACCATAAAAGTTGGCGCATACAAATATTTATTCTTTAAATGAAGAAGTCTTTTATGCTATCCACTTTGTTATAAGTCGCCAGGAGATGGCGCTGCAGAAACTACCTTCTAAGTCAAAGTCTATGAATATTGTATACTCTGAACAAATTGTATCTCTTTCTATTAAATTTCAATTCTCATGATATCCAACAAAAAATATTTTATAATACATAGGAATTTGAGTTCAGAAAATATTCTCACATTATATATTTTACTATAACTCGCCACTAGCTGGCGCTACAGAAATTATATATACGACTGACTAATCTTTCATTTAACGAGAAAGTTTTATATGAAAAACACACCTGAACAAAGCATCAATCGACTTGATAACAATCATCTATCATATTCAAGAGACCAATTAACCAATTTAATGTTGGCGTCATACAATTATGTTATGAGAAGAACAATGACAACAAATATTATGCACTTAGATGATGTCGGGGGCGTTAAATTTCCAATATCTCAAAGAAAACTACCATTATCATCATCATCCATGTATTTACATGATTTACATGATTTACATGAATTTATCTTTAATATTTGATATTTAATTGCTTCTTAATTAGTAGTTGCCATACACATATGGCGATTGTGTTCTGTAAGATATATCAATATATTATTGTATATATGATACGAGTTTGTATAAAATATAATTGTAATTTGTATGTCATTTTTATGTTTCGGGTTTGAATGTATCATTATTCAATTCATTCTACGTTTATTTGTTCATTGCACATGCGGATACAGATACAAACAAAAACAGATACAAATACACATAAAGTCACAGATACTTTAGTACGGTAAATCTTCTGTTTTTATACTGTATGCAGTAGGTGTGGGTGCATATAGCGTAACCTACATTTCAAAAAGGACATTGACAACGAATAAATGTTGTACATATATACAAATCACACTTCCACTCACACACAAACACACCCACACCCACACCCACACACACACACACAAATGTGTATCTATGCAAGACAGAAGATTTAACCACTGAGATTTGTACAAATACATAAAATCAAGACTGCTTCTGATATAGCATACTTTAAGGAGCTGACAGAAGCTAAAACTATTTACCATAAAATTGTCTCTACTACATTAAAGTACTTGTTATATGTATGTATGCAGATACATATTTATGCATGTGTGTGCATGTATGTGAGTACATATATACTATGCATGTAGGTCTATACAGTACTTAGATTTTTCGCGTTCAAGTTCGCGTGCAACGATTTTTCTTCTTTTTTTTTTTTTTCTTTCTTATTTTCTGTTGTTGATTTTCATCTGTTTTTTTTTTTTCCGTTTTTCTTTTGTCGAGTTGACAAATTGTAAAACTGCAACACAGCAGCGTTTTGCGGCGTTTGTGCCACATTTCTAAAAATAGTTTAAAAAAAAAAACAAAAAAAACATAACCACAGTCGCATGCATGCACACACACACACACACATACATATTTATAAAAATACATATATACGTAAAGTATCTATGTGAATATATAGAGACGCACGCGCGCACATGCATGAATGATGGCTGCCTTGACCGGTTTCGTTGTATATTGACAGAAGCCACAAACGCCACAAACACAAAGCAGAAACAGAGAACAGAAAACAGAAAACAGAAAACAAGACAAGCAACGAAAGAACAAATTAAAGATGAAAATGAAAGAAAATAAGCAAGCAACGAAAGAAAGAAAGAAAAAAGGATAAAACAGTGAGAAACCCAACCACAGCAAAGTAATGAAATCGTAATGAAAATTATAAAACTACCAAAAGAAAAATGGAAATTTCACAAGAACTACAACTGAACTACTAGACAAGCTTCATAAGAATATATGTATTTACTATGTACTAGTTCTATGTACATAATAAGTATGTATGTACGAAAGAATACTAGCATATTGAAAGAATCCATCAGAGATAAGATGAGAAGAAAGTGTAACTAACAGACTGACACCGACACCACGACAAGTGAGAGCAAGTCAAGTCAACCCATGGAGGCCATGATGATAAAAAAAAAAAAAAAAATGCAAAATAGTTAAACAGTTGCTGTGAATCTTAAAGATAAAGATATTTATGTAGAAGGCAATGATAGACAAGAGAAAGTGACAGTGAAAGTAAGTTGGAGAGAATGTATTCAAAAGATACTATGATGCTGCTGATGACGATACAAATAGGTTAAAACGATACACATATGTAGATAGAATCATGAACATCAAGTATGTATGATGTGACATTTGAGTACCACAAATTGCCACTAAGCTCAAGTCAAACAATTTGAATTTATCGCTTTCAATTATATTTTTTCTTATATTATACCGCTCCACTAATCTTAAACCATACATACAACACTTATATAAATGATTTCCTTTTTGAAGCGTAGAATTTAAATAAAAGTATTGAAAATGTAACAATTCTGATTCTGAATTGTTTACAATTATTTCCGTTGATGCTTGAGTTCATTAAGTCAATCGGTATCCTCTATGCGTTTTCAAGAGTTCATTGAACCATGACCCCAATTTATCAAACCAAAGAGCTGCTCTGCACATTTTGTTGGGAGAAAAATTATACAATACTATTAATATTTTTTAGTTGCTTTTGAAGGTAAATAAATCCGAAGATGTATTACTCTTAACACATCCCCTAGAAAACATTTTTGCCTGCGCTCCTGCTATTGAGCATTCAGTAAAATACTACATTATTAATTTAACTTATGTTTAGGGTAGACTCAGTATACATACCGCATTTCAACATTTAATATGTCAAAAACAAAAACTGTTTATCTATTATGGTTCATGAGATACAGCCGGAGTCGGATGGACGGACGGATAACGGAAGCTTAGTAACAGGGTAACGCATGCTTTTATGACAAAACTTATATATAGACTGAACAAAACAGGAAAGAAGACAATTTCGTAAGCCAGTTGTCCACTCTATATGTTTAATAGTGTTTGGACCAGCCTGTGCCACAACAACGCGCAATGCTAGTATTTCTATGTAAATATGTACTCATATTATTTGTTGTTGTTCTTAATAAAATAACCTTTTTAAAAGCAAAGAATTTTTTTTTTTTGACAAAATTGCCTCATATACAATTGCCTACCGAATCAGGCTTCATTGCCCCCAAAGCTTCAAATTTAAGTTTACTATTTTCTCATACGTATGTTGCTTCCAAAATCATAAATTCTGGAAATCTATTTATTTATTGCTACTTCTATAGTATTTTTCTTTATAGCATCTTGTCTTTAATTTTTCGTATTTTCTTCACAGTCATCTTTTGACTTCCGTCCTTGGTCATTTCTATTGAAATATAAGTTTTCTTCAACAAACAGAACATCCGGTATAAATAACAAATGAAAAGTGATCGTGTTCTATATAAAAGTTTGAAGTTAGTTTTAGGTTTTCATTATTTTCCCCAAAAAAAAAAAAAAAGATTTTCGAAACCGGTTTTTAAAAACCGACAAACCCTTATATTAAAGAATTTAAGCCAAACAACTCTATTCATTCATTGTGTATTCTATAGAATTGATGCATGATATCCTTAAATGTTTACGAAAGTCTTTTAATTTATTCAATTACCTTCAGCGGATTAAATATGCAACTGCAACTGAGTGATGAAAAATATTTTGGAATTGCAGTTAAGGAAATGTTTTTTTCAAATTGACAATAGAAAAAATTATATGACTTTTTTACGTACTACTCAGCAATGACAAGTGAACATTGATAATACTTTCACAATGAGCTGAATTTGGAGATCTATTGAATCTGCATTGAACCCTAGTTCAAATCTACAACAACAATAGCGAAATGATGAATTTGATGATCACGAAAGAGAGTTCCTTGGTCAATGCGTCACCATCCACTTAAGTCACTACATTGTAAATTTGCCACAGCAGAGGAATCGCGTTCCGATTCTGATTTTGATAATTCGATTGGATTGAATGAAAATTCTAGCTCATAAGTTTACATTATGGCTATTCATTGCAATCGAGCCAACATCAGACGGCTGCTCGGCCTCCCCAGGCCTTGAGTCAACTATATCCTTTTGCAAACTGTTTGGAGCATAATAAATTAAAATTGAAAACATATTTCAATTTATATAAAGTGGGTAGTCGGTAATTAAAGTTAGCCAATTAATGATTTGCGGATGCATTGGGCAACACAAAATTGAATTACAATTGGAAAAACATTTGCGTTATTTGAGGTGCACACAAATTTATGAATTTTATATTGTGCAAAGCACCAAGTTTTTTATGAATGCACAAATTGTTTCCGCAAACTTTCAGTGCAGCAACGTATGTATGTAGGTATTTGTAACACTTCCAGCAAAATAAACATTTAACGTGCAACTTCATACCAAGGTCGTGGCTTCTGATGATTCCCACGCTTTGGCTTTAATGGTTGATATGTATGAAATCATATGGAACAAGTTACATAGATTTATTTCAAGAAGTTGATCTCCTCTCGACTTTGTGGCTTCGCTTTGACTTTCCAGTGTTGTGAATGAGCAAAGAACTCGAAACGAAAACAGCTGTTTTCCCGTAAAACAATACAATTTGGTGTTATGGTGAACTTTCCTACCACTACATTGAAAGTAACATATTTGCTTTACAAGCAGTCGCAACAAAAATTCATTCTGTA
>JBANCV010001399.1:0-15720 GCA_037040105.1 Amiota albilabris
TAAATATTTTGTATTGTATATTTTGTATATTTTAATTGTACACATTTAATGACAGTAATTTGTCAAAATAAATAAATTAAATTTGAAAGTATATCCCGAACGTTATTGCAAACTAAAATATAATAAAATGTTAATATGAAATGGAAGAGGAGGTAAAGATACGTACTATGCACATATATTACCCAAGCAATGTTTGCTCTGTTGTATTATTACAATAGAAAGTACATATGAGAAGTCATCGATTTTGAAAAGCACAGATATTCTAAAGAATAAATTAAAATTGAATACGTATTACGTCATGACACTTAACTTGGAGAATTTTCAATCAAGCATCAATTTTTTACTTTAAATTAATTTTATTGAAAGAGCAAATTAATAATGCGGGATTTACAAGAGATGGCGCTACTCATGCTATAAGTATCTGGCAAGGTTGTCCTATACTCCCTTTGAAAAATACATTTGACAGCTTCAATTTCCAGTATATAACATATGCTTGAAGTGTAAAGAACATATTTTTTTTCGCTCTCAATTTGTCTAATTTCGTACCAACAAAACAACATTTGCGGGAAGTTCTCGTTTACTTCTTTGATTTGAAGAAAAGTGCAGCTGCAGCCCATCGATTGCTTTCCGAAGCATATCCGGAGTATGCTCTGTCGATTTCGCAGTGCGAGAGAAGTGGTGATTTTGATGTGGAAAACAAGGAGCGGCCCGGTGAACCGAAAAAGTTTGAAGATGCCGAATTGCAGGCATTACTCGATGAAGACTCATGTCAAACACGAGAAGAGCTTGCCAAATCATTGGGAGAAATACGCCAAGCCATTTTTCATCGTTTACAACAATTGGGAATGAGCCAAAAGCAAGGAAATTGGGTGCCATATCAATTGAAGCCGAGAGACGTTGAAAGACGTTTTTTCACGTGCTTCAGCGACAGAAAAAAAATAATACGGCTACCCCGGCCATACCTCATCATCGACGGCAAAGCCAAATATTCATGGTGCCAAGCCCATGCTCTGTATATGGTGGGACCAGCTGGGTGTGTTGTACTATGAGCTGCTGCAACCGAATGAAACGATCACGGAAGAGGTCTACCGATGACAAATGATGCGTTTGAGCCGAGTATTGCCAGAAAAACGGCCTTAGGCACGACAAAGTAATTTTGAAACATGACAATGCTCGGACACACGTTGCACAGGCCGTAAAAACTTACTTGGAAACGCTCAAATGGGAAGTCCTACTCCACCCGCCTTATAGCCCAGACATTGCTTCATCTGATTACCACACCTTCAGATCGATAAAGCATGGCCTGGCTAACCAGCACTTCCGTTCTTCCAAGGAAGCCAAAAAATGGGTCGATGACTGGATCGAGGCCAAACCGGCCGAGTTTTTTCGCAACGGAATTCGTATGCTACCAGAAAGATGGAAAAAGTTAGTGGCTAGCAACGGACAGTACTTTGACAATTAAACAAATAACCATTTTTTCTGAATGAAGGCTCAAAATATAAAAAAAATCCCTCATTTTTAATTTGCGCCAATATGTTTCTTTAATTAAGTATTATTTTAAGAAATGCAATAAGGTTTTTCGAATGGTGAATAGTATACATCCCTTTGTTTTATGAGGTTTTAGTGGCTTGCCAACTTAAAAGGGATTTTCCTTTTTTTATAATTCATTTCTTTTTCGTTTTAGTTCGTCTTTACCAGACGTTTGTACGATATTTCGTGACTCATGTTTGTTAAGTGTAGAAATTCCGTTCTTTGCCAACAGTTTTTGAAGTTTTGCCTTTCCGGTTCCCTAAATTCGCCTTTGTACTTTCTATTTTCACTTTGCCTTGGCTTTGCCACGGGACGACCACTAACACTGCCTGTGCCACTGCCACTGTCGGAAGCATTACTAGTATTGCCTTTGAGTTTCCATATTTTAAAATTGTTGTTTTGGCGTAGTTTTACTTTGATGGGAGTGCGACAATCGAGTGCTGATTGTATCTTAGTGGTTTCGGTTGCCGCAGGTAAATAATTTTAGTCTATACACACAACGTATACATAAATATATTGACATTGTACATACATAAATAAAGGACAATAAAATATCTGTTTTCAATTACTCATATTGAATAATATGGTGCCATCAGTGTAATTAGTGAACGTTCCATTTCTATAAACAATCTTAAGAATTCGCTGCCCAATGGATTCATCAAAGGAGCCCATATAATTAAATGGACAAATCCTTCCTTGACTATAATATTTTCCTTGCCATTGCTTTAAAATAAAGGCTTTAATGTGGTTCAATCAAATTTAAATGTTCCCAGAGTTTTTGTATGTATTTGACATGCATCTTTACCGATTGAGTCTGCATTTCTTTACTTTGAAACTCTTTTGTCGGCTCAGCCTTTAAAGCATCGAAACCAATGCTACAAAGAGCTTTAATACTCATAAGCCTTCAGTAGTATTCGTATAGTTTCCGCAGCAGTTTTTTTTTTTTTTTTTTCAAAAAACGAAACAAGAAGGAAAAAATAAAACTTTGTTGTTTGATTGGGAAATTATTTATATTGAATTTTACAAACAAATATTAAACAAAAAAAAAAACCCCTTTCATTATTTATAATTTTACGAAGAAGTTTCTTGTTTTCAAATAATGAAAATAGCAAAAAATGCAATTGCATATTTAATGATGTCTAAATAAAGTTTGTGTTTTTTTTCGAATATTTTTAATGTACACAAAAAAAAAACTAAAATAAAATAATAATAATTTTATTATTATTTCTTTCTATCTGTATGTATGTTAGGGAGGAACTCTTTTAATAAACTCTCGATGATTTTATTTATCTCTTCATCTATCTATTTGTTCATCCAATTGGGCGTTTTCTCTTCTCTGAGCTTCTTTGATATGACCATTTTCCATTTGGCATTTCGCATTTAAAAAGTAGTACTTTTGGTGGATTTTTGATTTTAACAGGCGAACGATACAAAAGAAATTAACAACGCGAATTAAGACAGAAAAAAAACTGGAAGGAGATTCGTTATTTAAATAGAAGTTAGCCTTAGGATACATTTTATGAAAATGAAATGAAAAGTGGCAAACTTTCTTTTTGTCTTTGCATGTTCTTTTCATTTGCTATGTATTTTCTTTATTTAAATTAAATTATTTTTGCAATTTAAAAGAAAAGATCTATACTATCGTTTTATATAAAATTGCTTATATGTAACGCGTTCTTCCAAAATCAAAAATGCACAATATTTCGTTCGTTTTACGTTCTTTTTGTTTTGCTCCTTCTTCAATTGTGTGTTATTGTATAAGAAAAAATAATTAAAATTTAATTTAACAGTTCTAACTACATCCTAAATGTGTTTTTTGGTGCAAGTGTATAGCAACGCGCGCCGGCACTGCTAGTTCTAACATACAATACATACATATTTCTTGAGATTAATTAAATTTTCACTAAGAATGATATATAGTACTAGATGGACTATCCTGAAGTACTGACAACGAAAGCAATTTCATTATTTAAAAATACAGAAATTTGACGAATTTGGTAAATCACTACTTTAGCAGAGTTGACAATGTAAGCAATATTAGAGAACACTATGGCATATTTTATGGACATAAGATCAGCTTGAAGTAAATCGAAAAAAGGCTTCAATTAGATCAGGACATCTTGAAGCGTTTTCGCTTAGATTTTCGAATTTGTAAAGTAATGAGTTACAGTAGAACAATATAAGATCAATAAACTCAACAAACCGGTTTTATACTAGGCACATCATAATCAAAATACAATATTATAAACTTAAACAAATAAAATCTTAGGTTAAGATATTTTTATTTTTTAATAACATTTATTAAATACTAAACCGATTACGCTATACGCTCGTAAAATATTGTTGCCTACACTACTACTACTACTAATACAGAGAATGACTTTACATTAGATGGATAATTTTCTTATAAGTCATTGAATGCAGTTTTTTTAGGAGACTTTGAATCACCGTCCTGGTTAGTACTTCTTCTGTTAGCTAACGTTGTTGTGGAACATCGAGTTCCTGAAAAATCAGGGAGCATTATTGATTGGCCTTGTTTTGGAGCACCTGAATTTTCATGCGATTCGAGCGACGTGAAGTGCCCCAAAGCTGAATGTCATATTTCTAGCGGATGAAGCAACAATTTATTTATATATAAGGTGCTTATTCTTTATGTTGAACTTGATCCTTTTGTACAGAAGCCAATTCTGTCTTCTCATTTTTTGAAACCAGGATCGAGCAGTGATTGAAATTTGTTTCTTCCATGTTATACGATTGTCAAGGTGACAGCCATAGTATTTCACAACAGTAGACTGTGGTTTTACTAGACATGTTAAGATTTTGAATTGCATGAACTCTTAAAGTTTAATATGTAAATATATAAATTCTATTTATTGGAATTACAATGAGAGTCTTAAACTAACTTTAATGTTGTTATTATTTTTATGGTGATTCTTATTAATTTCTTGTTTGTTTTATTTATTCATGGAAAATTTATAATGGATACATGGTAATTTGCTCAATCAAAACATTACACAATTTCTTGGAAAATAATGAAAAAACCCACCGAAACACGATTACTTTGTCAAGGAAATGAAGTACTTGTCCATCTATTATGTTCGTAGAATTTGTATATTGAATATTTATCCAAATAGCACAATTTTCCTGTAACTTCTTGTATATGAATACAATGTAATTGGAAACCACAACCTTATTGTAAATGCTAAGGAAATTAAAATAAAAAAAATTTACTTAGAAGTTTATAATAGTTTATAAGGAAGTATATATACTACCTACTATATAGGAGCCACGAGTATACCATATAGATAATGATCCAATTAGTTCAATTTACAGAAACTTAATTTTTGATGTACTCATAGTCTGAAGTATGTATTATTTACAATATAAATGGAAATGTTGGACTGAAACATTCAAATATGTGAACCAAATTATCAACGCACAGCAATTTCACTTCAATAGCTAAAAAACTGAAGACTTTCCTGCATAGAATGTCATTACCTACGTACAAGTCAAACCGATTCTCCTCATTAATTACAAACATCATGGCCAAGTTATAATGTGTGAATGCATTTATAGTCACACCATGTGTAAAACGTTTGGTATTCTTTAGAGGTTGAAACGTTATTGTTTGTTAAAGAAAATCCAATTTTAAAATTTATTGAAATTGCAAATAGCAAAATGTGAAAAAATAAATCGAACGAAATGAAAAATAAACTCAAAGAAAAAAAACCATATTTTAGGCCTCATAGAAACTGTATCGAACACTTCACAATATCTTCCAGTAATCAGTCAGACAACAAGAGGTGCCTAAAGCATTTTCCATTCAATTCGATAGTTTTATGGTAATCATTGCTTTACATACTTAGCATACTTTATAGGGTCCCCGATAGGATGGTTCAATGAGTTACAAATGTTAGATATACATTTCATGCAAAATTAGTGAGAAGTGTACATGTTAAATGGAAAAAGAAAATGTCAATCAATTGGAAAATGCGACACAAGCATACATGATTCTCCCTTCTAGTATTTCATTACGATTGAGTAAATGTATGTGTGTGTGTCTCTCTATGCAGTATATCTCTCTCCCACTTCCAATACCACTCCTACGTCCACTTTACTTTTCTCTATGCCGTCATCTCCCACTTTTCTGTTTGATTGTTTAGCGCTTTACGTTACTTTGGTATGGTTGAAATGTTGGAATGCATGTCTGTCTGTCTCTTGAGACTAATCTATACACAAGATGTAAATGTA
Source organism: Amiota albilabris (assembly GCA_037040105.1). Lineage (NCBI taxonomy): Eukaryota > Metazoa > Arthropoda > Insecta > Diptera > Drosophilidae > Amiota > Amiota albilabris. The sequence continues at coordinate 5,782 of JBANCV010001399.1, forward strand.
TCTAGACTACTTCAAGACTTGCCTCACTGCCACTAGCATTCAGCATGATTTCCCTTTATGGTCCTTCTTTCCTTCTTCTATTTCTTCCTTAATTCACTCTCTTTCTGCATTCTTCAATGAGTTAGCGTTGCACATTTAAGCAACATTTAAATTGATTTCATCCAACTTGTTTTACTTAGCTTCTTTCACTTGAGCCCTCTTCTCCGTACTGCTCTTTGTAGTATTCATTAGGTAGTTGCAGTAGGAGAAGCATTTTCTTTTCAATTTAGTTTGCTTAGCATCTCATCAAGAGAATCTTGATTCCTTCCTCCTGCTATTCCTGCTTCTGTACGTTAAATGTGACATGTTTTTCTGCAGCTCCTCCTGCTTCAGCTTCTGGTCCTACTACTTTTTCCACTGCTCCTTAAACTTTGAAGAGTACTTGATACGTGTAGGCAAGTGCCAAGTAGCATGTGATGATGAGGTTGATGATGATGATGATGGTGATGAAAGTAGTGGTGATGGAGGTAATGCCAGTCATAGCTTTCAGTTTAAAAACCTATGTTGATGGCGGTAGATGTAATATTAGCAGCGTCATGTTAATGAGCCGCGTTTTGTAACTGCGTTCATCAGTTCGTAAACTGTGGTGCAGAGAATCCCTGACATTAACTTTACATACATCTCCAACTTCTCAAAATCTTGCAAATTATTTATAATAAAGCAAATAAACCAACAGGCATGTTATTCGCACAGATTCAATAAGATTCCTTTTTTCGGCCAAAAATTCTTAAAATTATTTAATCGATTCATTAAAATGTAAGTACAAATCCCAAAAATAAAACTCAACCAAAATACATTGTTTGTCTTCAAGAATAGCTTAAAATGAATAGTATTTGGATGGGGTCCACAAAACAAAAATCTGCTGTCAAGATGGGTCCCGCGGACTACACTTTTTTAAGAACCGCTGTTCTCGATGATTTTTATGGCTTTGTTTTTCTTAGATTCTTAAAAGTTCTTATTGAACATTCTTCTTGAGTAATTTTACCATCAGCCAATTTCACATGTTCAAGTACTGACTAAGAGAGCATCGTTTTATAGGCAGACAAGCAGACAGATAGGCCGCCCGTCGGATAGAGTCAGTAAGTGCAGGCCCCACTCCAAGGACTTTTCTTGCACTGCGTATTATTTTAATTTTGTGTTTCATTTCTTGTTAGTATGTATAGCAAAGCAAGATAACGAAAAGCAATGGAGGGAAATATCATAAAACAAAGCCAAATAAAATAAACCAATATTAGAATTAAGTTAACTTAAAAACTTTCTTTTATTTCGTTTTTTTTTTCTTTTTTGTTCAATCCAAACAATTTCCTTGTTTTCCTTTCTTTTGTTGTATTTTGTTGATTTTGATGTGTAATTTTTAGTCGAGTTTGCTTTAAGTTATTTGAATATGTGGTTCACATTATTTCATATCCGTCTGTCTGTTTGTGTGCAAACTCTTCCCTCAGCTCGAAGCCACAACGATTTCTTTTTATCATACGCAGCACAGCCGAATCGGATCACTAGGAGGTGTACCACCCATACAAACCCCCTCCCCACATTCATGTTCTTATTAAAAAAAATTTTTCGTTTTTTGCGCTATCATCTGAACATTTGAACACAATAAGTTTTTCTATCCATATTCATCAACCGTGTAAATATCAAGATCCCAGGATTACTGGATCTCATAGCCCACGTACATAAAACGTTTTCTAGGGGATGCGTGAAGAGTGCTACATTTTCGGCATAGTCGGAGAGTGTATACTATTTTGTTTAACTTAACTCAAGAAACCCGTCCTGCAGGGCATTTTGTCTGAAAGTTTGAGGAGTTTTCTTAGCAACTATAAGAATTTGAATTATTTGTCAAAGTTAAGTCGCAAATTTTCTTAGTTCATTTTTCTTTCTATTATTATTATGCTTATGATTACCCCAGGATCATCACTATACAAACGCCATGGAAAATGCAAAAGAAAAAAAGACAAAAGGCAATATGAACAGAAAATCGAAAAACGAAAACATGAATAACATAATTCTATTTGTACTTTATACCCTGAGGGACCTGATTCAGGTTTCTTATTTTCCCTTTTATTGATGATGTTACTGCTACTACTATCGTTGCTCTTCTTTCAGTGTTTCAGTGTCATCTTATATCCTCTTTATTAGTTGTACACTACTTATAGCAACTGCAGACACTTTTTGATGTTTTTTTTTTGTTTTTTTGGAATGTAAGATGATTTATACATCTAACACAAAATATATAGTAATTTTCAACGTTGATCTCTCTTATTCAAGAATTTTTATTAAACAATAAATCCATAACTTTTCATGATGTTTGTAATGCAAAGAATTTGGTATTGTATATGAAAATAATGAGAATGATATGGATGCATATACATTCTTAAATTGACGATACTTAGGTATACTCTCGAGCTTGGCTGTGCAAATTTGCAAAAGCGTACAATGTGCTTCACTATAAATTACTATTTATTACTATATATATGGATGCAGTATGCATACATTTGTTTGCTTACGTACTTATTCTAAACCAATTTGCAATAATGCAAAACTCTTTGGTCAAGAATATGAATGTGACTCTAATATATCTGCTCAGACGGCAATTTAATGTAGATTTAAAACTTTGTGCACATCTGTAGGGTATACAAAATTCATAAGTGTATACATATTATGTTCAACGAAGTGCAAATATAATAAATGAATTTGCAATTGCAATGATGATTGCAAGAGATTGTCAATAAGGCTCATGTGTCCGATCGAATTACAGTTAGGAAGGTTAATGCATGTATTATTGTATGTTTTGTATAATCAACCATTTTGCAGTTTTATTGATGCATATGTTCTTAGGAAAAATTGCTGTTGTTATTGTAGTTTGCAATAATCTTCTGAAACTGAACTTAATATGTTATCATATTTCTCATTTTTCTATTTGTGATTCAATGGAATCACATGCAATTAAACATTTTAAGGAAAATTCTTTAATCAATATTTATTATTAATTTCCCAAGACCTTAATAGTTTTACTCTGGTGTACAAAAGCAGCAGCCGAACTTGATTGCATCAAAGACTGCATGCATGCATTTCCCCCAATTGAAATAGTTGTCAATGCCAACGTTTTAAGTACCAGAGAAGCAATAAACTTATAAAGTTGAATAATTTTAATAGAGGAATAAAAGTATAAGTGGATTGTGATGAGAATAAATAAGTTTGAAGTAAAGAGAAATTCAATTCGCAAATTAATTGTGTTGTGTTGCGTTATATTAAATCTCATCATTGCTATTGCCACTACTTTTCTGCCTGTTATACAGATACGTTATTTTATTTTATTCATGTTTTAAATGATGATTAAAAATTAAAGTTAAAACATTCAGATGTAAAAGATATGATTGAGAACTTAAGAAGAAAAATGAATGAATGATGATCGTCTGTTACGTGTGGATCATTGCAATTATTCTAAATATGTACTACTAGTTTGTGATCTTATTTTCGTTCATATTCTTTGTGCTTGTAAAACGCTAGCTGCACCGTCAGGGACAAACACTCTCAAATAAAATTTATAAATGAAAATAATAACTTCGTAACAATATTATGAATTTTGCAAAATATACTTCGATTTATTTGTTAATTATTGTATAATGAATGTACTATAGTTGATTATGTATGTAATTTGGCAGGCTTAATGCATTAGATACGAATGCCACCATGTGTCATTAAGTTAAATGTAATAAAAAATTGCCCATGTTTTCATGTGATCAATAAATAAATAAATATTTTGGTTTAGATAAACTAACAGATGCCACAGAAATACATCGTCCATTTCCCAAGGCAAACAGCCCAAACAGTCTGAACTGTTTTCATGTCTTATATGACTCTATTAATATAACCTGCTGTCAAAGTAGTGCATTTGTTGTTCTTTGTTAAATTTTTTACAATAACTAACTCTTGAGAAGAAAACAAATAGGAAAAATTATTTAATAACTACAATATTATTAAAAATTACCATGATCAGATTTCTAAGTTTAGTTTATAGTTCTCACAATGCTGAAATTTCTGATTCTCTTTTATCGAAGTGTAAATCGTTAATTGCTGTTTATTCTCTATTGATTTCTTCTATTGTAATATTTTGGATTTACTGATGCTTTTTGACTTTCTTCTTTTTAAATTGTGTACTAAATTTAATTGCAAAAAAATCTGATAATCCTTTCATTTAAGCGACTTTCATCGCCATTACCATTATTATCAACACCATCATCGCCATCATCATCATCATGATTTTTTATTACTCTTTTTAAGTTGCAGTTTGTTTTGCATAAAGCGCAATGTTGCGTATGCTTAATTTGAGTTTCAAGCATAAATTAAGCCGAGTCGCAGTCATTAAAACAGTGAAGCGTATAATTTATGCAATAAAAGAGATAAAAAAAGAGAGAATGCCATATACAATATATTGACAAAAAGAGCTTGGCCAGATATTATTGGTAGTCCTTTGGCAAGAAAGGATGCTACGAACTAAGTATAAATAAAAAGAAATAAGTTCACATAAAATGCACAAAAATCAACAATTTCAATACACAATATAATTCAATGAAACATTGTAAGGTCATATAAAATTATTATTGTACAAACGATGTTATTAAAATAATGATGCCTTTTTCGGATTCTACTGAACTATTTGAAATTCACAATTTTATTAGTACTCCGTTGGCATAGATTCTGCTTATGCTGCAGAATAGTTTCTGGCTGATTCATGTTTTTGCAGCGAAGTCAGATATCATGCAGCACTTCCTATAGAAACCGTTGTGTATAATTTACCCAACATATGTCCAACAATTTTATTATCCACTATATCAGTGATCCATCTTTAAATAATAAAGTTGTTACTTAATGTTATGATTTATTCATACATACTTATATGAAAAGTTGTGACATCTTATGCCACAAATCTATTAAGGCATGTTTGATTCTTTTCTTTTTATGTACAAGTATTTTATTTTTCATTTTAATAGCTTCCGCTTCTTTTCTTTTCTTTCTTTTTTTTTTGTGTATCATCTATGTCTTATTTGATGAAGTACTTTATTTTTGTTTTTCACGCCTTTGTTTGCATTATCCTGTTGGTTTCTTCCTTTCTGTTGCGCATTATGCAAAAAAAAATATGACGAGGACTATGATGACAATAACAGACGTTTCATTATTATAAACCACAACAATACTAAGAAAAAGAGTAAAAAAAGAGAGGAGAAAAAGAAAATTATAAAAAAAAGAAAAAAAAATGAACAACCTGTTATCTTGTCTTTGTGTTGGTCATGTTGGTTGGTTGCTTAGTTCTTTGGTTGTTAAGTTGGTTGCTTGTTTGGTCTTGACGTTATGTTGCTTGCATTTATTGTCTGCAATTTCCCTGGTTTTCTTTTATGGAAAATTTGTATGGCATTTTGTCTTGTCGCCGCCGTTTGTCGACCCTTATCCTTTTTTTTTTTGTGATTTTTGTATTTTGCAGTTTATTGCTTATTGAATCTTTTCCTATTAAATTCGTCAGGATTTTCTCGTATTTATTAACACAAGTCGTATGCTTAATGTATGCCATTTTCATTATTTATTATTTATATTGCAGTTTCCTTTCAATAAAAGTGTTGTTCACATATATTGTGTATTTGATTTGAAAAGATTCCATGAAAAGTGATACTAACTAGCAAAAACCTGAGTCATATTTTTCTTTCTTTTATGAGATCGAGTAATAAAATTGATTTAATTTATTGAAAAAGAAAATAATCCTTATAACATACAATATTATGAGATAAAGTGCTAAAATTTTACGAAATGTTTTTCTATTTTCTTCGTGTTGAAGAGTAGTGATTTGACATTCTGATCTGATCTGATTTTTTTAAGATAATGATCCGGCGTTTGTATTTTTCATTATGCAAACTCGTTTCTCTTTTATGAAGGCTGAATTTCCACAAGAGGTTTTTTCTTTTCTTTGAAGTTGCATGCCCATGAATAGTGTTTATTTTGCAAACCAATCTTACAATAAATTGATTCATTGATTCTATATAAACTCTTCTAATGTTTTTTTATCTTATTCAAGTCTAGTAGTCACATGAATACCTATGCTTAAATCAATATTCTATGATTAATGGATAAGTGAATTATATTAAAAAAAAAAAACCTTTTACTTTTAATGAGGTGATGCTAATAAAGTTGTTTTGCTGAGTGGAGCTCTTTGAGATCTGCCTACATGACATGTCACATTCGTTTAAAACTACTATTCTATGTAGAATGCTTTGTCAGTCAGTCAGTCAGTTAGTTAGACAGTGTAATAAGTGGACTATCCTGTACAAGAAGAGCTAACACAGACTCGATACACCACCCAAAGAGGAAGGAAAAAGGAAGCAGTGAGTTTATTTTCCATAACACTTTTGTTCTTGTTTTTCAATATTTTTGTATGTAAAGAGTTTTTTCTTTGCATTCTTTGTTTTTCTTTCCCGCTTTGCACTTTTATTTTTTTAAAGTAAAATGTTACACTCCAGTGAGGATGTTCACAAGAGTGTGAAAAGGAAACAGTTTTCCTGGTAACATACGCACGTACATATCATATATTCAAGTTGATGTTGTTTCTGCTGTCGATGATTCTGTCCTATTAAAGTTGTTCACTTTTGTTCCTTCAACTCAAAAAGTGAGAATATTCAATATTGTCTATACTTGGCTTGTTGCTATTGTTGGTCGGAATTGATTGAAACCGAGTTGAGTTTCATTTTTTGCACGCTGAATTTTCAGCTTTCTGTGCTTTCCAAAAAAGAACGATATTCTCACGTTTTTATTCTTTCCTTGGTATTTTTTTTTTTTTCATTATCTTTTCTAGCGCTTCATATGCAATACACATAGTATACAGTAAATAATATATATAATAATATGTATAAATATATTATTGTTCATGATATTATTATTTTTTATTGAGGTTAGTAAGTCTGTTTGCCATAGTAAGAATTTCTTCTCTGATCAAACAAATTATTAAATATAAAAATTTACCTCGAATATTGTGGATACTGTGTGTGTCGCATATGGTGGTGATTGCATTGGAATATATGCGGGTATTGTGTCTCAACTTGGCCACTGCACGGATTCACTTCCCTGCATCCATTTATTTATTCATTCATTCAGTCTTTACCATGCGAACCATTTGTGTTTGTCTAAATTAAATTGCTGCTGTTTTTTATACAAAAGTGTATAGAAAACAAAAAAGAAAAGGGAAAAAAAAGGAAAAGGTCTTCACTCAAATAAACACATTTTAATCTACTTAACCACTGGCACCAAAATGAAAAACTGTAACAATATAAAAATAATATAAAATATTTTATGAAAAATAATAAACTGTGGATAGAACATACGTACTTTTTCATAAAATTAAAAGTATATGTATGAATTGGTAATAAAAGAAAAGATTCAAACGGAAATTATTCGTTTAAAAAGAAATGAATGAATCAAATCAATTCTTGCAAATTTTGCATTACTAAATTCTGGATAAAATCTAAAAATATGGAAACAAATCTTGTGTCTTTATTTTTATATTGATTACATTTTCATATGAAGCGGTTCAGATAATTAGTTCAATTCTAATTTCTGGTCTTTTATTCCTTAATTTTATAACACACTAATTAGCTTTGTTCATCTGTTGTCTGAAGCTAGTTTTGAGTATTTCTTTTGTTCGAATGTGTACTTATCAGGCCAATATAAATATTATATACATATAAATATGAGATGATTATGCAACTTCTAACAACAGCAACTAACTAACTTGTTACCTAGGATTCGATTCTTACGAATTACATTTGATCGAAATTAAGTTGCAGTAAAAACCTGGTCAACTGGTGCAATACCATCCTGCGTTGCGTTTAAAGGTTACGTTTTATTTCATATCTTTTTAAGTAATTAAAAATGCTGATGGAATCCTCCAGCGAAAGATATCAAGGCAAAGTTCAGTTCGAAAGATAAAGTAGAATATATAATTCTTTGAATATATGGTGCTTATCAAAATTGTAGAATACTTCGAAAATTTTACTGGCAAGTCTCGCTACATCTAAATTTTTTATATTTTGACAAAAATAAATATCACGAATGATGGCATAACATAGCATTGGAAAAGAACCGTTACTTTTAGTTGAAATTCTTGCATTTTTGGCCTGCATAGGGCATATCATATTTATAGAACACTTTTTCATTTTCGTCCATATAAAACAAAAACTTGTAGGTGAAGTTCATTATTTATTAAAACAACCAATGTAGCCCCCACGGCTTATTCCAACATGGAAAATTGTTTTTACATCGAATTTATTAGGTTAGTTAATAGGGCCGGCTCAAGTTTGTTTTAATCGCTTAATATTGATTGGTTTAGTTCGAAAACATTGGGAAATCTATTTTTTTCTGTGTATATCCGCTGAACTAATATTCCCCAATAGTTTTCTATGGGGTTTAAGTCCGGCGAACAAGCTGGTCCCTCCATAATTTATACAGAGCAGTTGTCTAAAAAAGTCATTGTTTGTCGATTGTGTGGATACGCGCATTGTCCTGCATAAAAATAAGGGATTCTTTTCTGTTTTACACCAGAAAAGGGAGCAGACTATTCTCCAGCACGTCTATGTACTCTTCGATGTTCATTCTTTAGCTCGTGAACCGTAATTCAAGCGTACCAGATTTTTTAAATGCGCCCCACACCATTACCGATCCGCCACCAAAGGTTAGAAAAAACAAGGGGCTCCTTCCTCAGATTAAGCCAATTAATGAACCTGTTTTAAGGAACTCACATTAAAATCATAAAACAGATTCCAAATAAAAATTTCTTACTCAATCTCAGTTTGTTGCCAAGTTACTTTGAGCTAAAAGGTGACGAGCTGCCTTATGGCGCTTTTGCAGGCAGGGCACCTTTTTCAACACACCTCTAAAACTGTGTACCGATAATTTTAATGTCCACCAAACAGTCATTGGAGACACTTTCTGCATGCAAGAAGCAGCACATATTGAAAGCACGATACTGTAGAATTGCTCGCTTGTTTTATAATGCTCCTTCTATCTCGTCAAGTATCGGATTCTTTCCGGTATTGCGTGTTTTACCGTATTCTTCTGGGTTTTGCAAAAAATTCACTATAACATGGCGACTACGAGCAATTTTTTTTGATATCTGGCTCACATTCAAGCCCGACATTGAATATGCATTAAATTGAGCCCTTTTCTTACTCAATTAAACTTGTTGATAGTGGCATTATGCTTAAATTGCTTAAAAACTTGTTTTTTTTTTATTGCACTAAAAAATTAAATTGATACTCTCTCTCTCTCAATGCACCTTTTAATATGTGTTCTCTAAATCTGATATGAAAAAACAATTTTCTATGTTGGAATAACCTGTGTTGGCTACATTGGCTACTAATTTTAGTTGTTTTGATAAATAATGACCTACAATCAAATCACTTACAAGTTTTTGTTCCCATCTATTTCTAAACTTGAAGCGATCGGACGTGCTTTCAGCTGCTCCGTCTTCTGACTAACTGACTAGTGACCTTCAAAAAAAAAAAAAATTGATAAATCAAAACCAATAAAAAAAAAAAAAGCGTTACCTTTTTGTAACAAGAAAATAAAGTTTTAGCTGTAAACTTTCTATGTATGCTTCACCTGTAGAGAATGTATCAAGCACCTACATGTGATCGTAGAACCTCAACTGGCCGCAACGGCTACTTTGCAATGTTCTCCATTCAACCACCTTTGAACGGGCAGCGTTCTAGATCGTGCTCTCCTGCTCTGCTACACCCTAGCGAACAAAATCCACCAAACTTTTGGAGTGTGCAATGCATGTCTTTAGAGCCGAACAAAAATATTCACTCTGAAAATTTTACCGCAAGCAAATCGGTAACAGAGTCCGTTGACTCAACGGTA
>JBANCV010001400.1:0-15716 GCA_037040105.1 Amiota albilabris
CCATTTTAGCACCAAAAAATAAGAAGGTACATGATTTCAATATGGAAATTCAGAGCCGGATTAATAGAGAGATGCATATATTAAGGACGATGGATTTAATTACCGATACAAATGAAGTCGTCAATTTTCCAACTGAATTCCAAAATTCATTTGATTTACCAGAATTGTTTTTTCTCCGAATGGTACGTGGTTGAAAAACGTTAATATTTTCGTGTTTACAAGGCCGAATTTAATAAAAAATATCTGCTTTCATTTATGTTATTCAAGTTTTTTTTGGCGCATAATAATTCGCTTAGCTCCCAGGAAAATTATGTTTTCTCTATTGATCGAATCAAGTTGTTGTAGTTGTTGTTATGAGATCTCTTGTTTAGCAAATGTGTTGGCATATGCTAAGTGCTTTCTAGGCAACTGGATAAAATTGAAGCGAATGCAAAATCAGATAAACCTGTTAACTTTCCAAAAAGTTACTGCCCTATCAGTCTGTTATGCGGATTCTCGACAATATACATTGAATTCAACAACATAATTTAAAAAAACATATGTTAAAAACAAAATAAATTTTACGAAATCCGTGCGCATGGTTGCATTGGACATTCGAGCTGCGTTTGAGACTATGTAGTACAATGGGCTTATTTTTAACTTAGTAAAAATTATTCGCAGTTTTCTATCTGACAAATATATTTGGCTGCAAAAGCTATGGCACTGATTGCAAAAACAAAGACGAAAAATAAAAAAAGGAAAAATCAAAGACGATTGGTATTCGTATACAGCAAGAGTAATAATTTTAAAAATCCGACAGCAACTGATTTGCGACATCGTCTACGTAGGTTGCTGGTTAAGTCTTGAGATATGGCAACACCAACGTTGATATGTCAAATCTGACATTGGTATCGTAAAGCTTTTAATGATAAATGTACTCAGAACGATTTGACATACGATTGCTGTTTGTATTGTGTACAGTGACTTGAAAAATTCGTTTCGGCTAAAAATGGAATTAAATCGTAAACATTTTCGTGTAATGATTTTTTATGATTTTCGACGTGGATTAACTCAACAAGAGTGTGCCAATCAAGTTGCTTCGACTATTCGTGATGAAGCACCATCCAGGGCCACCGTGTTTGACTGGTTTTCTGAATTTAATCGTAGTCGTAGTTTTCTCCAGGCCGAATTTCGTGAAAATCGTCCAAAATCGCTTGTTGTGCCACAAAACATCGATGCAGCGCATGCACTCATAATGCAAGATCGCCATGTGACATAACGTAAGATTGAAGCATGTTTGGGCATTAGTTCCACTCGCATATATTCAATATTGCATGAACATTGGGCCGTCAAAAAGATTTGTTCGCGTTGGATACCGCATAATTTGACAATCGCGCAAAAGAAGGCTCGTGTCGTTTGTACAAAGAAATGTTTAAAACATGCAACCGCGGTGCTTCAAAAGATCGTGACAGGTGATGAATCATGGATCTATGCATATAAGCCTGAAACTAAACAGCAGTCGACTACATGGGTCTTTCAAGATGAGCCAAATAACCGAACCTGTCGCCACCGTGCCGTAAGAGAAACGTAGAACGTTTAAATCTGAATTGTACACCACCATTTGTTTGCCAGAAGTGTTTGAAGAAATAAGAAAAATCAAACGCAGAAGACGAATCATTCTCTACCACGACACATCGGCTGAAACAAGTGACTTTTTAAACATTCAAAATGTCGAATTGATTTGGCATCCAATGACTTCTTTTGACTCCCGCACACCAAAAATAAATTGCGAGGTCAACGTTTTTCAACGCCTGAAGAAGCGGCTGATGCGTTCACCGTGTAATTAAGTTGCCCAGACAGAAGTTCACGAAAAAAGAAAAGTAATTTTGATTTTCTGTGTGGTTTTGATTCAATCAACCGCAACTTTTTATGGCAAAACGATAATCATAAAAATAATAGAATCCCTAACAAAGGAGAATATCAACTGTATCAACGAAAATCCGAGAGTCTGAGGGATTTTGCAAGGGGTTCTGAAATTTAAACCCAAGAATAATGCTCATTAGGTTCATTGTTATTCACTACCTCTTGCGCCTGGTTGGTGTTAGCGAAGCGAGTCGTTGAGCGCGTTATCTTCCTCTTACAGTGGTTGTCAGAAGACTAGCTCACTAAATTTTGTGTACCTCGCAATACAAGCGATCAACCACCACACATATGCAATTCTTTCTTTCTTTCCGTTATTAGAATAACGGTTCTTAATTACATATAGTATATTTCATCAGCTATTTACTCTGGCGTGCTCAGGCCACACTTGACAAGGAGCAATGCTCAGTATGTCTCACTCACACCAACAGACAGCAAGAGTCTAAAGACATCAGGCGCCATGAAACAAAGCAGAGACCACAAAACAACAAGGACAAGAGCAAAGGAAAGAAACAATAACTGCATAATGCCGTTATGTGCATTCCATTTTAGCATTACATTTTTATTAAACTTAAACCAAGTAACAGTTCATATTACATACTCGCAAGATACAATATAATACACAAAATATCAAAGACGCTTCGACATATACTTTATTTCTTATATACTTATATCTCGTCTCGATACCTTTTTGTTTCTCTGCTTGCACTCGACTGATCAACGATCATGACGTCACCAACAGCTATTGTGGTCTAATAAAGCAAATCTTTTGAATGAGTCCAAAATATTCGTTACTCTATACGAAGTAACATCTCAGATTGGAAGATTTTCGCCAACATTATTTAATATTCTTTATTTACAAGTTATTTAGTGTTTCATATATAATTTCGTATTCCGACATACGGTTTGTAAATTATAAAGCAATTATATAAAAGCTGAAAATAAGCTGAAATGATATTTAAAAAAGCTAGGATATCCGCTTTCCGCTGTTTTAATTTTTTTCTCGCTGTACAGCGTTAAAAAAGATAGATCTAGCGGGAAAACAGCTGAAATGACATTCTGTTGGCAACACTCCTAGCGCTATCAATCATCTACTTGAAGTACGAATTTGTGCTTTCTTCAATGACTTTCCTAAGCGTTAGTAGGTGGGGTCGGAACTCCTCATGCAATTCATCATAAGCCGGTCTACCTCTTGCACTTTGAAATCTCCTTCTTTCCTTTAAGGATGCATGGCGAAGCTTTGCTATATCATCCGACCACCAGTATGTCGGTTTGCGGTTGCCGACCATGTTGCTTCTGGGCATTGATGTATCGCATGCACCACCATATTACGAGCTATCTTTTCTGCGGAATCAGCTTCTGCCATAGCGATTTCTCATTTATCACAGAACTTTCTTCGGTTAAACGATTTGTGCTTCCACTCATCTTGCTGGACCTTGTTATAGCATGGTCTTCGCACTGCTTCTCCAAGACAATGGCCAAATGGTCACTGTGTGTATAAATAGAATCCGCCCGTTTCCACTTCGTACGCTTTGCAGTTGACCGATTTGCATAGGCTAGATCAAAGACAGACTGTCCTCTGCTATTTTATTTACTACCTCATGCTGTAAACCAGGCGTTGAAGTCTCCCGTTATTATTATTGGGCGCTTGTCCCTCAGTTCAGATTCAATCGATGATAGCATTCTTCCCAGTGTCCACGTGGATGGGGCGTAACAGCTAACTACGTAGATATTTTGAACCTTAACCCTTATTTGTTCTGCTTTCATCTTGCAATGAGCAGTTTTGTCTCCGAGCGTCCAGATCGCAGCCAATTTCTCCTTAACTGCTATCCAATATTGCGAATTAATGCTCCTTTGCATAGCGCACGCTTCACCACCCTACTACATTCTGCAGCTTTACACCCTTCTTCACCACATCTTTTACATTGCTTCACACGATTAGGCTCTTTACACGCTGTTCCAATATGCCCATATCCCCAACATCGCAAGCAATATTTTGTTGACATGACTTTCGAAACACCACATCGGATCCAACTAACTCTATGATGTGCCAGAGCTAGGAGTTTCTTAGCGTCCTCGGCCTTCCACCGTATGTTGACTACGTATTACTGATCGTTCCTTTTTCAGGCCTCCTTATGAGCTCCCCGGTTTCTCCATTCGCTATTATTGCGATGAAGATGCGTCTGCCCTGGTTCTAATCACATTGGCCTTTGGATTTTGCTTGGTTTTTTTTCCTAGCTTGCACCCATTCTTGCTCTTTCATTTAGGATATTTGCACCTCTGACTGGGTTTCTTCGGTTTCCTTTTCTTTGGTTCCAGCATCTTCCCTTTGTTACCACCTTTGCGATATTTTTGGCTCTAGGCCACTTCGCGCTCAGTAAGATACCCTGTGTTGCTGATGCTGTTCTTGTAGGTGTATCTGCTGTTACTGTCTTTCGCCTGGGTACTAGACTTGCTGCTTTCTGGTCTTCTTCGACGTGCATTGCTAACTCCGTGTGCCTTCGCTAAATTATACTGCACAACTCCTTTGCCTCACCGTGGACGTTATGTCGGGAAGCACAATAACTAATAAACACGTCAATCTCATGACAGAGTGTGCTGATTATTTCCGTGATATTTGGTAATGGCAATATCAGTTTAGTTGGTATTGCCGGTGTCCTCTCCGCTTGCTTGAGGTTAGGTGTAGCTGTTGCATTAACTGCACTCGCTTGATCCACTGCCGCTGTATGCGATGTGGTTGGAGTACTTTGGCTACCGCTAGTGTAAGACTCCGTTGATACATGCGGGGTGTTACTTTTGTGGGTTACTGTAACTGGCTTTAGACTTGCCGTACTGCTTAGTGTGGTTACGCAACGTACAGATTTCGATGGGGGCGATCTTTGTATCATTGAGCTTCTAAAAACCCTTGTGTGCTCTACAGCTGTTTGATTTGATTAATTTTGTTTTTGTTATAATTGTTCCATAGTGTTCATGCTATATGGGTTCAAACTTAAGGCCGCTATCTCCACTCGTGTGTGTAATTTCTAAGAGGCTCCATGGTTATCTATGAAAGCAGGGAGGCCATGGATGGGTTGACGCTGACCCTTGTGGAGTCCAGTGTTCAGAGCCAACCCCAGAACTAATAAGAAGTCATCTCAACCTAACCTAAATAGCCAGTATTAATGGCTTATAGAACGAAAGACATCATGATCCTTTTTGCAAGCCATTTCCACGGAATTTCCATCCGCTTATGTATATTGTATAGTAGACCATTCCATGCATGGTGAGGTAAGAGCGACACTTATATATAAGAGGCGGCATTGACTCACTTTTATCGCAGAAACTTCCTTCCATTTGGCAGCTTTTTAGTGCATCCTTCATTTGCGCTCATCGTCGGGGATTGCTTTTTTGTTAACACTTATTCACAACTAACCTGATATTGAGTTCGTTGCCTTCGTCTTACATTCGTTGCCGTAGATAATTAAAGAAACGGTTGAGAATTGTTGATGGTTTTCTAGTGATCAGTAGAGATAACAAAGTGAACACATGCATTGTTTCTGGGAAACGGTTATTGTGTTTGATTTTATATATATCGTTTTAACAAAGTGCAGGTTTTCGACTTTTGTCATTCAGCTTGGCTAATATAGTAAGTAGAAGATAATTCTAATTAGTGTTTTGGTTCAATAGTTACGTTGTAAGAATACGGAAAGAAGTTTTTTTTTCATTTCTTTCTGCTTGCGCTTCAATTCGTAGGCAATTAATGCAACTAGTTTGTATAAGGGTGGCCCTTATTGTCTATTCTGAATTTAGTAAATTATTTCAAGGTTAATACAAGACTAGTTCCAAGATGTCACAGAAGCGTTCAACCAAGGCAAATGATTTGCACCTTGTGAGGGAAGACCTTATGGATCCTTTAAAGAGAAGTAGACATTATGTATTTGAGAATTCTGAAGTGATGGAAGAACTAGAGTCGATGTTAAGTCTAGTGGAATTGACTTTATCACAATTAAACAATGTTCATGTAGAAGTAAGGAGACAGGGATCAAAAGAATTAAATGCGAGGTGAAGCAGGCATCGTGAAGCGAAAACAACGGTGCGATCAGGCAGTACTCTGCATAGTACTGCAATTAACCATGCCTTATTAAGAAGTTCGCAGGTTTCAAGGAATGAAATGTATTCCCCACTGTTTCTATTCCGACCTTCTTCGGTAAAAGTACTGAATCGTCTAGTTGGTACAATACATTTGTTGCGCTTATTGATTCACGTTAAGAACTTTTAAACTTGCGATCGTCGTTAGGACCAGGATCTTTGAACGCACAGTGTACGTCTTCAAAATATGAAAATGAGTTGAAAATTTTAAAGGAAAGATTTGAGAATAAGGCCATTACTATTCGGGTTATTCTTAGGGAGCTGGTTAATTTAAGAAAGGTCGCCAAGGCGGATGCATATTCCCCTAGGCGTCTTGTATATGCAGTAACATCTCAGTTAACGGCTTTGCTTACGTTAAGTACATCTGAGGAAATATTAGATGCGATACTAGTACATCTAGTGCGTGGCAAATTGGTTCGTCGGATCAATGGGATAACGATCGTAATAGTGACAAATTACATAGTTGGGAGTTGTTGTCAAAATTCATGGTTAGACGTTATATGAACGTCTCAAGTCGTGAATTAAACAACGGTGGTGCTGCAAAAGAAGCAAAAAATAAAGGGTTTCATAATATAACCGCTTTGAATTCCGGTGTTGGAAATGATAAAGGGATGTGTTTTAGTTGTGCAGATGCCCATAAAATGGCGGAATATCCTCAGTTCCCAAAACTGGATAATATGTAAAGACATCAGCCAGTAAAGAAGATTTCCTTATCTATTAATTGAAGAGTTAAGAATTAAGAAGCTTGCTATAAGGGCAGCAATGTGCACGATATGCAAACATCTTCATCATAGAGAAGTTTCTGTTAACGTAACGGTTACTTCGAATGAAGGCCACGCAGCATTGCAGTTGCATTGATTCGTGTTCGCTAAGCTGTTCAATCTTATCGAATGGTCGAGCTTGCTATTTAGCTACAGCGTTGATTTTAGTTAAACGCAAAGGGAATGAGCTCGCAAAGTGCAGAAGTATACTTGATGCTGGAATTTTGTAAGCAGCAGTCTAACGGTAAGGCTAGGTTTACGGGTAGAAAATGCATGGTTAACTGTGCATAATATCGGTAACATCACGGCAGGGATGCAAGGCTACATTGAAATTGCAACTTTCATCCTTCTCTGCATCGGCTCAATTTTTAATTCTAAATCACAATACGAGACATGCACCTAATACTTCCAAGTTCGAATGTCAAGGGAAATTACCCAAAGGAGTGAATTGAGCTGATCCAAAATTTGATTTGTTCTTGCCCTTCCTAGCAATAGGCCAGATTCGTTTATCACCACAGGTACCACTGCTACAGAAATCTCTTCTGGGATGGCTGGTAGTTGGTGAAGGAACATGTGGCATATCAGGAGTCACGATAACCGGGGTCTCAAGGAAAGATAAATTACAGAAAATGGTAGAATAAATAAATCCGCTGAGGAGCAATTGCTGTGAATCGGTTTATGAAGTTGGCGAATAGGAGACATTTTGCAGATACAGTTTTTCATACCACACCATCCAGTTCTACAGCCAGAGAGTAGCACAACAAAACTGAGAGTTGTTTTTGATGCATCCTGTAAAACTAGCAATGGACGATCACTGAATGGTTTGTAAGCAGTTGGTTCAAAGATTCAAGATAGTTTGTTTGCAATTTCCTTACGTTTTCTTTGTCACCAGTATGCTCTTACCGGTGACATCGCTTAAATTTATCGGCAGGTTTTGGTTAAGGAAGAGGATTATGATTACCAAGTGATATTATGGCGAAGTAGTCTTACCGATTTTCTTCAGATGATAAAATATGGCAAGAGAACTCTGTAGAGGAGCTTTGCAGATTAAAAACGGAAGTATCGACAGTTTTCAATTTTGGTAAATTTAAATAACATAAATGGCGTTCGAATTGTTCAAATGAATAGTTCCAATGGCAGGGTTTGGTTACTGAATCATTTGAAGACGTTGGATCGCGCTAAAACCTTGGACATGGTATGGGATTCAAATGATCAAAGTTTTAAAAATACAAAGCGTGTCGTTCTCCCGGAACTGGCACAGTTGTTTGACCCGATGGGGATTTTAGCGCCACTAGTGGTGATAGGAAAGATATTCTTGCAAAGACTTTGGCAAGAGAAGATGGACCTGGCTGAGGCGTTTCCTGAAACTATGCAGGTGCAATGGGCAGAGTTTCAGCTGGAGATAGCTCAAGTTTCAGAGGTGCAAATTCTCCGTTGTATTTTGTCAGAAGCTAGTAAAGAGGACGTTTCTTTGCATGGGTTCTGTGACGCACTCAATAGAGCATATGGTGCGGTTTATACGCGATGTGTGGATAGAGAAGGCAATTTGTCGGTTAATTTCATAGCGTCAAAGTCCAGGTAACTTCTCTGCCCCAGTCAAGGTAACTTCTCTGCCTCGCTTAGAGTTGCAATGGGCATTATTGCTGGTGGAGCTAGTTATGAAAATCAAGTAGCGTTTGTCGAACAGTGAGATGCGTATATTCTATTGGACAGACTCTGCAATTGTCTTAAATAACCTTGATTCGCACTCTGAGCGTTGGAGTACCTTTGTTACAAATAGAGTTTCGAAGATACAAAAGGTGTCGACGATACAGCAATGGTTCGAGATTCATACTAAACTAAACACCGCAGACATTGTTTCTCGGGGAATGTATCCAAATGGACTCTTCTCAAAAGATTTATTTCTTAAAAAGGGACGAACGTATATCTAAGCTTAGTCTAGCAGCGCAAATTAATACTGGATACGAGTTTGTAAACAACTTCGTTAATCTTTAACGTTCAGATAGTTGCGAATTGTGAATGAGGGAAAACTTAGGAACGTCAGGGCATTGGAGGTGAAAGAAAAGAGAATTGGTTTACTCATGATGTTATTTAATGCTCAAAATGTTGCTTTCGCGGAAGAAATAGCTTGCCTGAATGCAAGGAGTAAAATCTTCTAAGATTCAGATATGAACGCCTTTTATAGCTCACTCAGACGGAATATAAATAATAAAAGTAGGTGGGCGCTTAACAAGTGCTAATATAGCATTTAGAATAAGGCATCCTATATTATTTTAGTTTAATCGCTGTTGATTTTTTTGCACCTGATTAACGCTCATGCTGTTGCACAGGCTTTATGTGCTTTTGTTCATCAGAGGTACTGGGTTTTGAACTGTGGGTTTTTGGCCCACCGAACTATCCGAGGATGATTACCTGCTTCTGGTAGAGACCAGTTCTTGCCACAATGTATGGGAGACTTACCACCATATCTAATGACGGGAGATGTCCATCCCTTTCAAAGTGCAGGAATTGTCTTCGCTGGACCAATTCAGTTTCATTTCAAAGGGCGTAGAAGTCGTCTGACTAAGATATAATAATGTCACTATGTAAACTGCTTGCTGATCTAAGATCGAATACCTTTATTGCTGCCCTCGAGTGATTAGTAGCTTAAGTAGAGGCCATCTTTAACTCTTGACCAATTTTTCCGCTAATCTCACACGCCAATGATTTAGAAGCACTGACGCCCAGCCATTTTCTTGTTGGAAGAATTGGCTGAGGAAGTTTCTATCGACGATATTCTGAAGTTGTCAACGGTCAACCGCTACAAAAGAACCCTCGCTGTGCAACAAGGAGTAGAAGTATGAATAATATACATATATTTTTTTTTTTTTAGTTACCTTTACTTATCTTTTTAAATATACTTTTTTCGGTTCCCTTTATAATTTTCAACAATTTGTTTAAATTCAACTGCAGATCTATTTACATTTTAGAAGTCAGAACACAGATTACAATAAAAGACATAGTAACTCTAGGTATATAAGTCATTGGAAGTTACTCCTAAAAGATTAAACATCTCAGGAAAATAAAAATACCGGCTAGAAGTGGATTATCGCAAATTAAATGAAATAACAATTGTCGATTAGTTCTCCCTACCTAATATTGATTCCATACTAGATAAATTATGTAAAACTCAATATTTCACAACTCTCGATTTAGCTAAACGTTATCGTCAAATCGTAGTCAAAGAAAAATTCTGATGCAAAACAGCATTTCCAACTCCTCATGCCCTAAACGAATTTGGAATTTTTGAGTTAAAAGAAGCCCCACCTACATTCCAAAGTCGTATGAAGGACGTATTGAGAGATTACATCAATAAAACGTGTTTACCTGCATGATATTTTATTATTCGGTGCACCCTTACAAGAATATATTACAAATATCAAAGAAATAGTTCATGCTTTAAGAATTCATAATTTAAATATAAAATAAACATACAAATGCAAATTTATGAGAAAGGAAACTCCCTTTTCTGGTCATATCCTATCTAAAATTTCTCGTTGCAATCACCGTATTTATTTTGAATCAGACATTGTTTAATTTGTTTAACTTCCAAAAAGTACATTCAAACTGAGTAAGCGTTATAAAATTCACTCATTTTTGACGCGAATGACTGAAACGCCCATTTGAGCTCACACATACAAATGTGTAAAACGAGTTCCTTGTTAGCCAGCCTGTGATAAATGGCAACGAAGGTTTAAAGCTTGTTTGAATTTTTAATTTTTTTTTAACGATGAGTTTAATTGGTTTACCTTTGACCGGCTCTCTGAGTAACCAGTACCAAAAAATTGAGCGTCTTTATGAATGTCGAAATGACTGAAAATGATTATACAAATACTCACACATCCACCTGAACTTATGCTGCTTTGATTATTTCATTCCTCTCTTTCCTACCCTTCCACATGAGCACAGGCATTCGATCACACGATGCTTGCCACTACACACACCCACACAACTCGACGTCACGTAATACAATTTTTCAAAACAGTTGAGATGGATTGCATACATGGCAATGTAAGTTCAACGCCTGCCTGTGGTTTGGTTTTTTTAAACAATTAAATTGTTTTTTTTTTTTAATAATACATATAAAACAAATAATATAAAATAATTATCCATTGAAGTACATATTCTTATAAGATGACCTAAAATAATGAATTTATTTCTCAAAATGTGTTTTGTTGTATTGCCAATTATTTGTAGTAATTACGAAGTCTTAAGAAAATATCAACTTTTTGAATAAAGCAAACAAAAATATTTGTTCAAAACTCATGTTGTCATTAGCCGGCCACTCATTCGATTACTTACTGCAGCTCATCTTGCTTAATTAAAATATCGCAAGGCAAGTGGATAACCAAAATAAGCGATTACATCGATTTCAAATTCACTCTTCCGAAACCAAAGATGTTTCACATTAAAAATAATTTTAACTAAATGTAATTTAATTCAGGGGAATTGAAACTTAAAAATATTATAAATATATTATTATTTCAGTAACACTTACAATAACCTTAAGCATTTAACTTGAAATAAAAAAAAATATAAAGATAAAAACAAAGTTAAGGAGATTGAACTCCAAATCCCACTATATAATACGGCAAGGACCAAATTTATAAGCAATGTCCAGAAAAATTTCCGATCTGCTTTAAATATATTTAAATCTGAAATCATTGAGCCCATGAGAACATTCTTCGTAGGTAGAAACATCCATCTCTTGAGAATAATTTTATACGAATCAGGATATGCCTACCTAATGGTGGAACAAAATAATAACTACCGGAAACAACGACTACCAGATGTCCTGCAAATTACTGAACAATGAAATAAAAGTCAAAAAAATATCATACCAAATAATGAATAGAGTAAAAACCTCATCAGAAAGAAACCAAATCATTGTTGAGAACTTTCAAAATGTACTCTTAAATTTTCTTTCAAGAAGATATGAAAATTACTTTCACCAACGCCATTAGACATAACAACCAGTCGTTATTTTTCCATCCCCTCGGAAATGTTCCTTCGGTCAAGCACAAATTATAGAGCTCCGTGAACATATCCGGGCTTCCAACTCCTGCTGCTTTGAATGAAACTTTAGGTATTCCATTAGAGCCAGATGATTTGTTGTTGCTTATTCGGGTAAGCGTTGCGACTAACTCTGACGTGGAACCATCGGTATTTCAATTTCATCTAGGTGCGCGCAAACATCGCCAATTTCCCCTTGAAGAAGAAAAAAGCGATGTGATTACCTTTTTCAGCAGTATACGG
Organism: Amiota albilabris; assembly: GCA_037040105.1. Lineage (NCBI taxonomy): Eukaryota > Metazoa > Arthropoda > Insecta > Diptera > Drosophilidae > Amiota > Amiota albilabris. Next base: position 12,084 of record JBANCV010001400.1, read on the forward strand.
CATGTTGGCTGAGGGGCTCTCGAGCCTTTAACTTTAGCCATCAACATTTTGACGCAAGACCCCTGGCGCATTCAATCATCTGCTTGAAGTACGAATTTGTGCTTTCTTCAATGACTTTCCCAAGCGTTAGAAGGTGGGGTCGGAACTTCTCATGCAATTCATCATAAGTCGCCCTACCTCTTGCCCTTCAAAATCTTCTGCTTACCTTTAACGACACCTGGCGAAGCTTTGCTATATCATCCGACCACCAGTATGCTGGTTTGCGGTTGCCGACCATGTTGCTTCTGGGCATTGATGTATCGCATGCACCACCATATTACGAGCTATCTTTTCAACCATGGTTTCTACGGAAACAGCTTCTGCTTTAGCGGTTTCCTATTTATCACAGAACTTTCTTTGGTTAAACGATTTGCGCTTCCACTCATCTTGCTGGACCTTGTTATAGCATGGTCTTCGCACTGCTTCTCCAAGACAATGGCCAAGTGGTCGCTGTGTGTACAAATAGAATCCGCCCGTTTCCACTTCGTACGCTTTGCAGTTGACCGATCTGCAAAGGCTAGATCAAGGACAAACTGTCCTCTGCTATTCTTTTACTACCTCATGCTGTAAACCAGGCGTTGAAGTCTCCCGTTATTACTATTGGGCGCTTGTCCCTCAGTTCAGATTCAATCGATGATAGCATTCTTCCCAGTGTCCACATGGATGGGGCATAACAGCTAACTACGTAGATATTTTGAACATTAACCCAAGTGAAGCTTATTTGTTCTGCTTTCATCTTGCAATGAGCAGTTTTGTTTCCAAACGTCCCGATTGCCGCCAATTTATCCTTAACTGCAATCCAATTAAGCGAGTATTTCACTGTGTGCGGCTCTGATAGCAGCGCTACATCAAACTGCTCTTCCGCTACCAATTGGCACAACTGATCCTGTGCCACCCTGCAGTGGTTTACGTTCAGCTGCAACAACTTGATGCAAGCCGTGCTCGCACCATCTCTAAATACCGCGGGCACTTCGCGCTTCCCGCTGCATATGCTCCTTTGCATAACGCACGCTTCACCACCCTACTACATTCTGCAGCTTTACGCCCTTCTTCACCACATCTTTTACATTGCTTCGCACGTATAGGCTCTTTACACGCTGTTGCAATGTGCCCATATCCCCAACATTGCAAGAAATATTTTGGTGACATGGCTTTCGAAACAAGCTGCTGCGTTGACGGCACTCGCTTGATCCACTGCCGCTGTATGCGATGTGGTTGGAGTACTTTGGCTACCGGTAGTTGAAGACTCCGTTGATATATGCGGGGTGTTGCTTTTGTGGGTTACTGTAACTGGCTTTAGACTTCCCGTACTGCTTAGTGTGGTTACGCAACGTACATATTTCGATGGAGGAGATATCTGAATCATTGAGCTTCTTCTAAAAACCCTTGTGTGCTCTACAACTGTTTGATTTGATTAATTTTGTTTTTGTTGTAATTGTTCATAGTGTTCATGCCATATGGGTTCAAACTTAAGGCCGCTATCTCCACTCGTGTGTTTAGTTTTCTAAAAGGCTCCATGGTTATCAATGAAAACAAGCAATTAATGCAACTAGTTTGTATAAGGGTGGCCCTTATTGTCTATTCTGAATTTAGTAAATTATTTCAAGGTTAATACAAGACTAGTTCCAAGATGTCACAGAAGCGTTCAACCAAGGGATATAATTTGCATCTTGTGAGGGAAGACCTTATGGATCCTTTAAAGAGAAGTAGACATTATGTATTTGAGAATTCTGAAGTGATGGAAGAACTAGAGTCGATGTTAAGCCTAGTGGAATCGACTTTATCACAATTAAACAGTGTTTATGTAGAAGTAAGGAGACAGGGATCAAAAGAATTAAATGTGAGGTGAAGCAGGCATCGTGAAGCGAAAACAAAGGTGCGATCAGGCAGTACTCTGCATAGTACTGCAATTAACCATGCCTTATTAAGAAGTCCGCAGGTTTCAAGGAATGAAATGTATTCCCCACTGTTTCTATTCCGACCTTCTTCGGTTAAAAAATACTATGAGGAGAATTGAAGGAAACCTGATTGAAACAGAATTACATATTGTAACCTTTGCTTCAAGCACACTCCCGGAGTACATCATGATAGGCCATGAGAAGATAAGTGTCCGCACTTATATCCCAACACCACTACGCTGTAATAATTGTCTCCGCTAGGGTCATACGTTCAAAGAGTGCAATAGCCAAAAACACATGCCCCAAATGTGGTTTGCAACACGACACAAATGATTAAGAGAACAAACTGTGCGCAAAAGAAATCGGCCGTATCAACTAGAGTATAAATAAACTGCCAAGTAATATACGCTCTTCTATCGAGAAAAAAATTCCCAATTTTCCTGAGGCAACAGGAAATAATTGCAATTAAAACCAACCACAAAGTCGATAACAAGAAAGCATATGAAATATACAACGAAAAACACCAACTTGGTCATCAAACCTATACTTATGCTATTAAGATGCCTCATCCGGACACCAACAAAAACATAACAATAACTAACAGCTCTACCCTCAACTCTACAACCAACTCCATCAATGCCACTTTTACAGTGGGCACTATCACCAACTATGGTGACCTTGACGATATTGCAGCAAAAACACAACCTAGTGGATCACGAGCATCTGATCGAGGTTAAAGTACTAGACAAGTTAAAAGTAAAGGAAACAGATACTTCCACGATCAATTCCAAAGAAGGTTATCAGATAAATAAAATCTAATGCTAAGAACAAGAAAAACGTTCCTGATCAATAAAGAACCGAAGCTGGAGACAGCTTTGACTACATGGAACACCAACAATCCCTTCTGAATCTAAACACATGCCCTCGGCTGGCGGACTGGCTCTACCCTGAAAAACCTCTTGCAGGGATCAGTTCCCCAGTTGGTCAGCCGGGGGCTACTAGTGCAACCCAAAGTTGAATGTAGTAAATCACATATTTCTTAAGAATTTAAACATGTCCATTAATATGGAACATTCGTGGCTATACAAACAAATAAAGAGAACTACCCATAATCATCAAAAAATACACACCCTAAATCATATCCCTACAAGAAACCCATCTACAACCCCGCAACACCTTTCCAATACCCATTAACTATACTATCCTTAGAAACACACCACAAAACAACTTTGGCGGAGTAGCATTGCTCATTCACAAAACAGTCCAGTCCAAAGAAATACGAAATCGAAGCAGTTGCTGCAGAAATAATTTCTGAAACAAAGTTTTATATATTTTCAATATACATACCCCCTTATAGATCATTTAATACTAAAAACTTGGAAAGTACAATAGCTCTAAATAACAAGTTTGTGGCCGTCACAGGCGACTTCAACAGCTGGCACCCTACTTGGGGGTCACCGAAACATAACAAAAAAGGTGGCATACTACACAAATACATTACAAAAAACAACTTAGTTCTCCTAAACGACAAATCTACTTTTACTCACATAGACATCTATTTCTGTTCACCCGAAATTCAACCCTATGTGACATGGAAACGGACTGAACACCTTTGTGGCATTGACCACTTTCCCATCCTGTTAACTCTGTATCAAAATAACCCACCAAGCACACCACCAAGAACCCATTTCAAGTT
>JBANCV010001402.1:0-15675 GCA_037040105.1 Amiota albilabris
GTTACAAATCAATTCATTAAAATCAAATAAATATAAACTACAGTCCACAGCATAAAACTTTTTGCTTATTAATCATACACAGCTACTGTACACTCGATGTTATAATATGGTGGGCGAACTGTATGGGTTTGTGTGTTTTCCAATGTGGTCGCGACTACAGAACCCGTATTAATCTCGCTAAAAGTGTGTTGCTCTGGCGTGTTAGTCAAGCTGATAATATCCTGCGAGTTTATTAGGTCGATGCTTGTTGGCATAGTTAGACGTTGTCGATTAATGTGAATGAGAAGTGGAACTGGGCTAGGAAATCAGCGCATATTATCGCTGTTTGTACATCAGCCACGATGAATGATCATTTGAACGCACGACCCAGACCAAGGTCGAGTTCTAGGTCACACTTCCCATAGGTTTGTATTTATGTTTGATTCCCGCCATACAATTATAGTCAGATTTTTGTGAGTTTGCGCTATATACAAGTGAGACCACCGACCCCGAATCGACGAGAAAGGTTTGATGTGTTTTAAAATCTTGTATGTGTAGTTGGTGGTCGTGATTTCCTTCTGGACGAAAGGAACTGTTGTTGGTCGTAGAGATGCTACCGCCTAGCAGCTGAGTCAACGGCAGCAAGTTTAGTTTAACTGCTTACATTTATGCATTTTGGCTGACCCTTGCGTGCACGTTCACCAAATTTGTTATGGTAATAGCATAGCGATTCGCCATGTTTTCCCTCGGTACTTCTTGGACTACCTGTGCTGTACTGAACTTGCCCTAAACTGGAGAGTCTCAGGAAAGCCCATTTCCAGACTTATTACCTTCAACAGACTCATCCGCTAATATAGAGAAAATATATAACTTTTTAAGAAAATTAAATTTACTAGATCAGATATAAAAAAACATATTTTTAAAGTACAACTGAAGATCTCGACGCTAGTACTCTAATAATTATATAATTAGTTATAATATTATTTAGTATGTAAGTATATTATAATTAATTTTTAACGAATAAATAAATAATAAATTAGTTCAATGAGAATTTATCAATTCTTTGACCTGATATTTATTATATTTTTCTATTATTGCTGTTGAGGACACAACTGGGCGAAAAACTAACTAACTGAAAAAAAAAACTATGCTAACTATTTGCTGATTGCAATTTTATTCAAATGAAAAAAATTTTTCGGTTTCTTTACTTCTCTTTCATTCTCTCTTCTTTCTACTGCGTATTTTGCAAACATTTATGTGACTTATTTTTTCTTCTCTTTTTGTATATACTTCCAATAAGATAATTGTTTTCTTTTTTATAAATATATATTAGAAATGAATAGAAGAACATAATTGCATTTTAATTTTTTCCATATATATATTTTTACCGTTTAAATTTACTCAAGTTTTAGTGCTATTACTATACATATATACATAGGAAATAACCATGCTTGTCCTATGTGCCATTCGCCGATGTCCCTTGTAATTGAAACCGTATCAAATTTAATTTGCGGAAATAACATTGATGAGAAGCATTAACATTTTTGTAAATGATATTGTATAAATAACCATAAGCATAGTAAAGAAGAAGCAAACTATCAAATTGTGATTGATTTTTAGGGTTCCGTACACAAAGCTAAGTGCTAAGGGGACCCTATTACTTAGCGTCCGTCCGACTCCGGCTGTATCTCATGAACCGTAATAGTTAGACAGTTGAAATATTCACAGATTGTGTATATCTTTTGTCATAATAACAACAAATAATAAAACTAAAATAAAGTTAAAAAATTAATGAGATCCCCATACAATGTGTTTTTTTATATGATAGTTTCAACAAAGTATGCAATACTTTATTATTTTGCAACTACTCAAACCTCATCACTTGTCTCATCTGTGTGTGACTTGATCACTTATTCCATATATTGAAACAAAGGTGAGCATGAGTTGCATGGGAGCGATTATATTGCAAGGAACCCTTATCTATGTGAGAAATCGAAATTGAGGTTTTGAAGCAAATTTGATCTGTAGCCACTAACCATGGTAAAATGTTATATGATACGATAACTGAACTTTTGACTTCTGTTAAAAAATTCTTTTTTAAATAGTGCAGTTTTCAACGTGACAGAATCACTAAAAGCTACAAAAAAATGTCAGCTTTCTGTAACACAGAATGCATTTGAGAATTTTAACGGGGATGTAACCACTGGACTAGATATTAACCTAATTAAAGCAGATCTGACCAGTTTTTTACTTGAAAACGGTATTCTAGAAAGTATATATATCACTTTCTATGTATTTGTAGACAGGATATTTTAACACTTACGATCGCATCAAAAAAGACAATGTTTCGTTATAAACTTGAAAGAAGGCTTTAGGTATCTGATGGACATTTTCACTTAAAGTCGCCTACTGGCTTTATTCAAAGGTCAACAGGCTAATTCTCTGGTATGGAGCCATAGTGTAGTAGCCAGCTGTGGAAAAGGCTGCATAATTGAAGAAATTTCTGAGGTGCAAAGAATGACATCCATTTGTATAACAAAAGCAATGAGAAAATCACCAATTGAAACCTTGGATAGAAGTCTACAATAACCGCCAGTCGTTAATTTGGCAAAAACAAAAGGCAGTTCGAATTTGAGGTAGTGGCTATTGGGGAATCCAATATATAAGCCATGCATCCATATTCTCGCGGTACAGCTGCACTCCGTGCGATATTGACTACTGTAAACCATTGTTATTCAAATACCAATATTTTGAAACAAGTACTTCCTTATCGATCAATGAAAAACTGCGTAATCTAATTTCAATTTCAAATTTGTTTTTTATATAGTAAATGCATTTACTTGCAATAGATCGCAATAGTATTTACAACTTAATATCTGTAATGAGCGGGCTTAAACGGACCGGTCTTGTTCACACCTAGGTAATTGGATTGTTTGTCTGTTAATTTTGTCAGTTTAACGCCTAATTTGTTCAGATGCAAACTAGCAACTTCTTCGTCTAATATTTTTGGCAACATGTGTACGCCAATTGTGTACTGATCAGCATTTGTCCATAGTTCGATCTGAGCAAGAACTTGATTAGTAAATGAATTTGACATAACAAAACTGGGATGACCATGTGCACATCCCAAATTGACAAGACGACCTTCAGCTAATAGTATGATGTGCCTACCATTGGCAAGTGTAAAGCGATCAACCTGAGGTTTAACGTTTACCTTTTCTTTGGCATTGGCATTCAGCCACGCAACGTCAATTTCACAATCGAAATGACCAATGTTGCAGACAATGGCATCATCGTTCATATTAACAAAATGTTCTTTAATAATGATGTCCTCACAGCCGGTTGTAGTAACAAAAATGGTTGCTTCCTTGCTAGCTTCATCCATTGTGGTGACCTTGTAGCCTTCCATCGCTGCCTGCAAAGCATTAATTGGATCGATTTCAGCAATAATGACGCGACCACCAAAAGCTTTAAGTGCCTGAGCGCAGCCCTTGCCCACATCTCCATACCCAGCAACACAGCACACTTTACCGGCAATCATTACATCAGTGGCACGTTTGATACCATCAATAAGCGATTCTCGACAACCATACAAATTATCGAATTTGCTCTAAAAAAATTTGCAAAAAAAAAAAATATATATATATAATTTTCTCATTAAATATAATCTTATACGTCTTTTCAACATTTCAACTAACCTTTGTTACCGAATCATTAACATTAATGGCGGGCACACCGAGTTTACCTGATTTAAACATTTTGTATAGATTATGAACACCAGTTGTTGTCTCTTCGCTGAGGCCTTTGATACCTTTCAAAAAGTCACCATATTTCTCATGTACCAAATTAGTCAGATCACCACCATCGTCAAGTATCAAATTGAGCGGTTCTCCATCTTTAAATACCAGAGTTTGTTCAATGCACCATGCGTACTCTTCATCGGTTTCACCCTTCCATGCATAAACGGGGACTCCAGATGCGGCTATAGCAGCTGCAGCATGATCCTGTGTACTGAATATATTACAACTAGACCATTGTACCTTCATCATCAAACCGAAACAAAAAGGATAAATATTTACAAATGTGAAACTTGTATTAAATTTAGAAAAATATTTTGTTTTAGCATTTGAAAGCTTCAAAAATACGGTACAAAATAAACATTCACGAATACATTCATATGCTATTTAAAATACATTAATACACCATTCCTATTCATATGTTCCAATGTATTAGAGATCTGCATGAATATATACAAAAAGGCACATATATTTATTTAAGTAAGTCTCAAGTATACAATAACAGAATCAATAAGCAACCTACTAGATTATCGCACATAGCCTTGGCCCCTGAACAGCACACAAAGATCAATATGTTTTTGGTTTTGACATGTGATAATGATGATGATTTTCTTTGAAAAGCCAAACAAATCCCTTTAGCAGTGGGCAACCTACTAGATTATCGCATATAGCCTTTGGCCCCTGAACAGCAAACAAAAAACAATACATTTTCGGCTTTGACTTGTGATAATGATGATGATTTCCTGTGATAAATCAAACATATCCCTCTAGCGGTGGGACGTTTATAGTATTCATTGACCTTGCTTCTTCTTACCTCAGCACCTAGCTCGACAAGTGTCTCGATTAGTACTGCCGTCTGTACAGTCATATGCAGGCAACCAGCAATACGCGCACCTTTCAGAACTTTTGAGGGGCCATACTTTTTGCGGCAGGCCATCAAACCTGGCATTTCATTTTCTGCAATAATGATCGCTTTACGCCCCCATTCGGCTAAACTGATATCAGCTACAAATAAGACAAGAAAACAATAACATAGTCTTTCAGTCTACTTATGTATATTAGAGTTATATGTTTGTTATAGCTATCCTATAGTAATGATTTGATAACAATTCCTGTAACATTTAGTATGATAAGTCCGTAGCAAAAGAAATAAACCACTTGCAAATATGATATTTTTTATGTTGTACTCCGAAGTAACAATACGATGTATAAGAAACAATAGGCAACATAGACGAGAAATTTTTTCACTGGCACCTCAACAACATTGATGTTCGCCAACGTGCCCGCAAACGGTTATTTACGCAGCAACAAAATTTTCGGTAATTGTTTTGCTGGCGCCTATGATATCGAATTTTCTGTCCTACTCACTTTTGCATTCTTAGTTAGTGTTCAGTGAATTGCAGTTTGAATTGTGATTCAAAAAAACAAAAAAATACAAATTTTAATAATAATTAAATTAAAATAATACGTATATATATATATATATATATATATATAAAAATTTTACAATTTTGTATATATATATATATATATATATTTAAAAAATACTTTAATATTCAGTTGCAGTTGATGATTGTTGCTAGGCAGTGTTCTTGGTGAGGCACAGACAACAAAAAATGTGTCACGGGCCTAAAAACAACGTTGGGAATTCGTAAGTGAGTTGTGATCACAAAATTATATATTTTCACAAAGGTTATCAATAATTTTTTATATTTCACAGTTGCATTTAAGCAAAACTTCCAGTTTGAAGATGCTGTCTTCGACAAGACATTGTATTTTATTTCTTTTTTAGTTTTAGCTTAATAATAGTACTTTAAAAATGAAATTATACGCAATATAAACATTATTCTTTATTAAAGGTATATGTGAGGAAAAAAACATAAAATAAAAGTATCGTTAATTATTCATTGAAAATTCGTAAACGTTAACTTCATTGATTCGAAAGTAATATCATTTACGAACCGGTGTAGTACTGTTACAGAAACCCCAAAAGAATCACTTGCGGGTTCGCAAACGATATCACCAGCAGGCTCGCTAATGATATCTTTTGCAAGTGTCGTAAATGATACTTTTGCTGCCTCAAACTGAGAGACATAGTCATACACGGATCCAAGCGAGAGTTTTGTCCGCCAAAAAAAAATCGTAAACGATATAGTTTATGAACAGTTATGGTTCACTGGGTATTTACATACTTATGTATGTGTACACAATGCTGTGTACGATGCTGCTATAACACAATACATTTTGTGTAAATATAGAAGATATAAGACATTATTTATTCTCTTGCATCTTATATATATAATCATAAAGAATTTTTTACAACGTGATATTTTCCTACATTTAACCTCAATATTTAAGCGAGTCATTTTATGGATGTTTGGGTAAAAATTAATTTACATGTGTAGTTATTATATTAACGTAATTTGCACTTTCTACTTACCAACTTTGTATGCAGTCTTTGACATCTTTACTGTGTCCTTACAACGTACTAAATTAAATTTAGAAAGGTATGGATAGTGATGGCACGATTAACCGGAAAACGATTAATAACCGGTTATTTTCTTTCAAAAATCGGTTTAATTATACCGAAAACTCTCTTTCGATTAATCGCAATAGTCAGCTATTTACTCGAACAATCGAAAATACAACACTGTTAGAGATTAATTGCGAAATTGGCGCAATTTTGACTGCAGTAAAAAGTGGAATAAAAAGAGAAATACCAGAATAACCAGAATTACGAATTAATTAAATTTTTTTTTTTTATTTATGCTTTTATTTGTTTTAAGTTCGGTAAAAGAACTTTGACAAATTAACTTTAATTAGTATATGTGTTGACGTTAAGAAAAAAAAAAAAAAATCACAGGTACGGAAAAATCCAATCTACTAATCAGTCAGGTGCATAGAATGGTTTCTTTTAAGTCTGCGTTGTGTGGAGCCTCTGTTGAGGAGTTTGTATGCCAACAAGTTTGGGTGTGATCCGAGCCTTTCAGCGTATCTTTTGCTGAACCGGACAATTTCTTCCATGATTGTTGACTTATGTAGGTCTCTGTGTAGATCGTCGTTGCGAATATACCATGGCGCACCAGTGAGTTTACGTAGTGTTAGGTTTTGCTACATTTGTATAATGTTGACATTGGATTTAGTTGCACTTCCTCAAAGCTTTATGCCATACGTCCAAACTGGCTTCAGGATGAATTTGTAGAGCCGTAATTTGTTTTCAAGGCTGAGTTTTGATGTTTTGCCAATTAACCAAACATGCGCTTTGTTTTGATATCTAAGTGCTTTCTTTTAGCGAGTATGTGATGTCTTCATGACAACATTTTGTCCAAATTTATGCCAAGATATTTAACACAATCCCGCATTTGTATAACTGTACCATTAAAACGGAGTGATGAGCTGGAACCTTTACGTAATGACAACAGAGTGATTTTTCAGTTTACCAGTTTAGTTTATGTTCCACCTATACATCCAAGATTCGATGTCTCGAAGTTGTTATTTTAATAATTGAATAGTACTGCTGATACTTGATGACCTGACTAATATCGCTCTGTCATCTGCATTGGTGGCAATTGTCATATCTTCCACAGTTGGGTTATGCATATCTACAGTAAAAAGTGTATAAAATAGTGGACCCAATACACTGCCTTGAGGGACGCAGGATTGTACAATTTTGATCAACGAATAGATATCTTCAACTCTGGCATAAAATCTTCTATTGGTAGATCTCAGGAAATGAAATTGTGGAGAGGGTAGATAATTTTTGATTTTGTAAAGTAGCCCTTTATGCCACACCCGGTCAAAGGCTTGTTTGACACAGTGCCGTATTGCTTTTCTTCGAATGCTTTGGTTATTCCATTAACAACTCAGGTGTACCATGTTTGCGCCGAAAACCAAACTGATGGTTATGTAGTATTTCAAATAAAAAAAAAAGTAATGGCTCCTGCTTGCAGTGAGATTTGGAATCATTTTTCCAAAGAAATTCTACCCAAGTGTCGTCTGTGCGGAAAAATTTTGAAGTGTGTAAATAACACATCATGCAGCACTTCAAATTGAAACATGCAAAAAATGATGATACACTCAACCAGAAATTATAAAATTATTTTTGTAATTTATATTATGTAACTTCTAAATGAAATGACAATTCAAAGGATGTGATAGGGAATGAATCCCCCTGTACCAGTAAAAACATTACGTCAAAGTGCACACAGCCAGATATGCCAAGTTTTTTGAAAATGCTCAAAGTTACGAGTCAGGTTGTTGCAAACACAAAAAATTTACGCAATTAATTGAAGAAATGGTTATAACCGATAATCTACCATTTTTACATATGGTAGGTAATTTAAAATTTTGTAACTATAATTGTATTTTGGCTAATTTTTGATGTTCAATACAGGAAAAGATTTTCGCTTTAACAAGTGCCTACTTTCCTCGAAAAAAACAAAGGAAAAAATGTATTCCAAAGAAGTAGGAAGACTGACTGAAGCTTTTGCAGCCGCGCACATCGCCGAAATGCTATTAAGCTTGCTATTGGAGTTCTCCATTACGAAAATATAATGGCAGTAGTCACAGACAATAGAGCCAACATTGTAAAAGCCATACACGATGTTTTTGAGAAAAAGCAACATATACCATGTTTTGCACCCACGCTAAACTTGATTTGTATTAACTCCCTGAATACGCCGGAAGTGAGCGATTTTATCTCCAAGTGCAGAGACATTGTAGCATGGCTTAAGCGACATGTGAAAGCCAACGCAGTTGGGCCAATTGCAATCATCTAATCGAGTACTAGAGGGTAAAATGCTCAAATTGATTTTAGATATAAAGACAATGTGGAACTCTATATATTTCATGCTTGATCGTTTCATCAAGCTGATTCCAATGATCACAACAAAAACAAAGACGAGATTATGGAAATCGTTTGTTTGCTCAGGACGTTGGAAGCAATGACTTTACAAATAAGTGGAGAAGAATATGCCACTCTACGTCAAGTAATATCAATTGCTCATTGTGGTCGACAGCATATAATGAAAATTACTTTACTTCGTTTCTTCTCGCTGCATCTACGCTATTAGATCCAAGGCTTAAAAAAATCCACTTTCAAGATCCCTTAGTGTTTTCGACAATAATGAAACACATAAGAAGGGAAATGACCGAAGTGGTTCTTACAGAAGACAGCATTGTTAACGGTAGTGAAATATCTTAAATTGGTGAAGAATTTGAATTATGGGCACATTATAAATCTCTGGCCCATAAACGGAGAAAGGTGGATAGTGCCACAATCCATCCCAAAGACGAACTGAGCTTTTTTCTCAACGGACCAGTACTGGAGGTATAGCGAAATGTGGTTGAAGCTTGAGAAGAAATTAAGTCTGTTTACCTAAAACTGTACATTCTCTCTCAAAATTATTATATTTTGATATGTTCGTCAGTACCATCAGAACGTCTTTTTTCAAAAGCCGGAGCAACCGCCACCGAAAAGCGCAATATACTAACAATAAAGCGCTTGTCAAAACTTTTATTTTTAAGTGCCATTTTAAATGATTACAGTATTGTTTTTCAAACAAAAAATTTTTATTCATATTCATATTTTTAAGGTATACTTTAAGTTTGTACTCTTAGTTTTAATTCTTAAATTTTGTTTTTACATTTAATAAAAGTAAATTAAATAAATTTAACAAATAAAATTTTATCATTACGTAAAACATAAATTAACTTAAATAAATCGTGGTTTTTATTTTTTAATCACCTCACAAATTTTCTACTCAACAAAAAATCAAAATTGACTCACGTAAACATAGAGTTTACTGCCACATGTCGTTTCCTGACGCCAAGTTGAGCGTTCCTGAATGTCAGGTTCTCACATATATACGAATATTTTTGTTTATTTTATATAACTCATCATAAAAATTGCAAATAATTAACCGAAAATGTCGATTAACCGATTATTTACTTACAATTAATTGCAATTAATTATCGATTCCATTCGAAAATAAAAACATTCAAAATAAGGCATTAAAGAAATTCAGATCAATCTTAGATTACTTTTATAATTCTATTATTTTTATTATATGACAACAAAGAAATCTTCTTGTTTGCTTTTCAATTAAAATCATCATCAATATGAATGTTTTCATAAAAATTCAATCTCTCCTAACTTGTCTATAAACTACTAGTGATATTATTAATGTTTCTAAACGTGTAACTGCACACCAAGCTTCGTGGCTCCTGACGTTTCTCACTCTTCGGAATCAACAATTAAAATGTATGAAACCGTCTGGAATAAGTTATAGCTTTTCTGCAGTGAGAACTCAAAAATGCCACTATGGACGTCAAATTAGAACGCACAAAATTTTACTCACTGGGGAAACACTATTATATTCATGATCCCACTATGTATATCATTTCTTATTCTTGCTAATGTGCTGTTTGTAATTCCTTATGTTATGTTATGTCTTACTCAAAGCCTTGACCGTGCCGTGCGCGAAATAAAGATATTCTAAATTGTAACCAATTTTTAGAAACACCGATAGTTCAAGAAAAACATCTTGATTTAACAGAGCAGGACAGTCGAAAATGGCATGAAAAAGGCAGAAATTGTTTCGACTATCTTCCTCTTTTTTCGAACGCCAACATCAAACAGCTTATGATGGCTCAAAACTATAAACAAATTGTAAATTTATTGTTAATATTTTAATATAGCAGGGAAGAAAAAGGAAACTGAAAGAACTATGTGCATACATTGCAAGTTTTACTAAATCACCTATTTTCTACAAAATTTGCATTTTAATTTCTCACAATGAGCCACAACGTTCCATGTGTGTTATTATTATTGTTTATTGCTCCTTAGACTCAAAGTGCATTCAATGTGAATCGATTTTGGGTTTACACGTCGATTCTGATTCAGAAACAGCTATTTTTTGTTTTGTTTATACATTCAAATGGAATGTTGCGTTGCCTAAATTCAAACGTAAAATTTATTAAAATGTTGTGATTTGAAACCATTGGAAGGTATGTAAATAGTTCTTACAACTCACTTTTTCATTCCGGCCTAATACCTAATTTTACTAAAATATCAACAAAAATTATATAATTTCAAATTTGCTTATTTTGTTTGTTTCTTGTTTTGCCTATGATCAGCTCTTTTTGTTTTGCTTTTAAAGAAAAAAAGAGCGGAAGTTTGTTGAAAATGACAGTTTCTAACCGCAGATGACCGAAAATTTTCCAGCACTATCAGAAAATTTCTGATTTCTGCAAGCCAAATATCCATTCAATGGTGATTCCATTGTTGAATCGACCTGAATCGATTCACATTTGACAACAAAAACTGACATTTTTCCTTGTGGTTATTGTCTGATTCAATGATTTTAATCCATTAATTACATAGTAAGCAACATTTTTCAAACTAGTAGAATTAAATGTGTATAAATTCAGTTCCTTCTAAAAATACTTTCCTAAAACATGCATATCGGGCATTTCCTCTACAAAGTGGTATAAGTTTGCTCTTTTAAGTTACATAGTGAGCATAATTTCACAGCTCCTATATGGTTTCCATAAATATTATCATTTAATTTAATTCAGCCGCATCTTGTTTTGTTTGTCATTTAAAATGAAACTATATGTAAAATAAGCATACTCAAAATTAAAATTGAAGCTATGATAGTTATAGAATCTACTTGTCTGAATAGCTTGATCTACATATGCTTTACGTTTTTCATAATTTAGATTTTCCAATTTCTTTTATTGTTCGAGAGCTCGCAATCGTCCTCCTTTCTAAACATAATTTCATAACATTAACTTATTAAGTTAACTTCTTTTATCCATGCAATGTTCTTTTCTAGTATTTTTTTTTAACAACAAATGCGGCAATCTTTGGTTAGAATAACTGAATAATGTCTTCTTTCTATACATAGCGTGCAGATCTTGCGTATAAAATTGGTTGTTTTCTAAGCATGTTTATAGCATTATTGTATAGGTTGGAGTAAAACTCAGCAATTTCAAAACCTTTCTGATAAAATATCGTTGCATTTTATCAACCTGATAAAACAAGTTATAACCTCATACTTAACCACCATTTCATTGAATAGTCCTGCTCAGTACATTAAAAATTTTCCATTTAGAACTTAACTGAATCTCATGTTTGTTTAAGAAATTATTCCATGTCGAATTGATATTGGATTTTGCCAAAGAGTTCTTATTTTCAATATGTTACACAAAATTCAATTTTAGAGCAAGCACAATTCCCAGGTAATTATTTTTAGAAGCAATTTTTATCAATTAATCCATAAAGAACCGCTTCTCTTTCTCGTACAATCTCCCTCCTCTCGTAAAAACCATCATTTCTGATTTGTTTATGTTAACTTCTAAATTATACTTACTGCAATATTTTTAAAGATTTTGTATCATATATTGCCTGAAGATCGTGTGATAAAATTACAATATTGTCCGCATATAGAAGCAACCTTATGTTTATGACTTCAATAGCGATACCATACCTGAAGCATGCATACAACTCATAGTGTATTTACACTGCATAAATTTAGCTGTTTAAAAACTAGATCAGCTGTTTTTTGTTTTGGGTGGATGAAGCTTTTTTTGGTTATATACACACATGGAACGTTGTAGCTAATTGTGTAAAATTAAAATGGATTTTTTGCAGAAAATTGATGATTTAAAAACATATGTAGTATATGCAGATAATTCTTTCACCTCATCTTTTCTTTCTTGCTGCATATTTCATTAAAAGTTTAATAAAAATTTTACAATTTCAAATATGCCTTATTGATGTGAAACATCTTTGGTTTCGGTATAGTGAAATCCTTTTCATTAAATTTCTGTTTAAACTTTTGGTTTGCGACTAAGGAGTTTTTTTATGCTCTATACTTGGTAATTTTCTGTAGACTACTAATAGTTTGAATTAACGTTGTCTAGCATTAGAGCACTTCATATCAACGTATTTATTTGTGGAGACAAATGAGACTTTCCCCTTCTTAACATCTCTTTGATTACATGGGCCAAATACAAAGTCCTTACGCTTTCCTTCCATCGTAACTTGGCCAGAAGCCTAAAGAGCTTATTATATCGTTTATTTTTAAACACAACAATAATAGCATGTGGTCAGACCATATTCTATCCTCAACACAGAAATGCTCTATATGCCTAAGCAGATCTTGGTGGACAGCGCATATGTCATTTACTGAGGCACTAATAAAAGTAAAAGCTCCTTCCTCATCACCTTTTGCAAACCCATTTATCACTATTAGCCCATTATCATTACAGAGTTCAATAAAATGCTTTCCTTTCCCATTTACTACTGAATCTCTAGACTTTCTTAAATCAGTTTCTGCTATAAAAGAACGCTTGATTATCTCATCCATGTTTTGTTGCAACTTTTAGCATGCATAAAAAACATATATCTCCTCACATGTGAGTGTTTCAAAAAGCAATAAAATGTCAAGAGATTTTAAATAGGCAAAGAAGTCTGGGTACAATAACTTGTTTGTAAAACCATGAATATTATAGGTATTGTTTGATTTCTATTTATTTTTGCTTCTGTATATGCACTGTCCTTGCGAGCTTTTTTTAGTTTTTTGCGTTCGCCTTGTTTAAAAGCCATCCGGCGACACACTCTCTCCATATAACTCTTTCAACATTCTCTCGGACGGTTGGCCATCGGACACCAGAATCTTCTTACTATCAAACGCCATCCATTTATTTCTTATGCTAATACGGTCGTTTCTTAACATAATATTGTGTGGCTTCTGTAGTTGCATGAGTTCAATTTTCAGTTGCAGCAGTACTTTTTTATCCTCCTACCTTTCAGCATTAAGCCTGCCAGCTTTTCAGAGCTTTTAAGTTCCTCGCTTGCCATCTCCGCTGATTCCAATTCGGCTACCACTCCGATCTGATCACTTCTCTTATAAAACAACCTTGCCTCACGCACTTTAATATGTCGCAATTCCAGTTTCTCTTGGTACAACTTCTGTACTGCAATTCATGTTAATAAAAAATATAAATATATATAAATATACAATGACAGTTTGGATGGAGTAATTACGGCAGATGGGTATGTTGAAAAAGGCAAAGATGGAAAAAGCACCTGGTTTGGACAGAAATAAGATTTTTAAACGAATTGACCAAGAGATACACTAGATTATACAAGTTTGCACAAATGGATGAAGCTTTTGAGACATGTATAATATTCTCATTGTTCAAGAAAGGCGATAAAACTTTAGCTTTAAATCACAGAAGAATCTTATTTATGAACTGCATTGCAATTTTGATGGGCATATTATATGAGAGGCTGGTAGTTTGGGCAGAAGAAAACAACAAAGTAATGCAATTCCTATTCTTGACATAATTTTTGTGCCGCCAATTTTTGTGAATCGTTATTATCTATTCCCTTCATTACAGTATGGTTTTCGTTGTTACGATTCACAAGACGGTTCAGTTCATTACTGTCTATTTTTTCTATTTCGCTTTAATTCCTCCATTTCTGTCCTAAGCAATTCATTTTCCTTAGTTAAAGCCTCTATTTGACCATCAACCGATTGCTTCAGATCTTGTATATCCTGTTCTGTTTGGTCGCCAAGCCTTCTAATTCTTTCGAAGTCATCTGTTCGACTTCCTTTATTGCAGCCATTTCAGTAACGAAATTATTGTTTTTCGTTATTTTAGTTGTTATTTATTTATTACAATATTTTAATATTGCAGTTTTACTCAAACTTTATTAAATTTCTTTTTTATATTCGGTTACATTTTCGACATTTTGGCCATGACGTTCACAGCAAAAAGAGAGTGGCTGATAATGCCGTGTGATGTGGTGAAGCAGTTCAGAATTGAAATGGTTTAAATTTGTAAAAAAAAAGAAATGCTTACAAGCAGAAGTCGAGCGAATGAGCACAAAACGAAGTAAACAATAGAATGCCGGTTATTATTAAGCATCAGATGCGGAGCTAAAGGACATGTTGCAAAGACATGATAGAAGAATCCTTCAAGTGTTATTTGCTCGACAGATAATAATGCACATGCGCTGAGGAGTTACAAGTGTGAAGCCTACAGAAAAGCCATGCGGGATCTGAAAGGTAGGTATGATTAAGTGCCTTCAGCCAAACCTAAATAGGTGCAGTGCGCCGCAGGACCTCCCGTCTCAAACAGCCATAGATATGAACGCTGACGTACTACTGGTTAGTGAGTTCCATAGGCAGACGAAAGATTCAAATGTGTGGACGAAGGATGCTAGTGGCAAAACGGCTACTTGGCTGCAAGGAAATGCTTGACAGATCCACACTCATAATCATCATTGGTGGTGGAAGGGGTGGAACTAACACCAATAGGCTCGGAAGGCTGTTTTGGAAGTATTAGCATCGCTGGATATGGTCCTATTAAATAGGACGTAGATCACACTTTCTGTAGCACATAGATTGTAGATGCAATCAAATGGGAGGTTGCAGATGCTTACTCCCATAGTGAACACCTTGCAATATAATTTTGAATCTCCCCACAGGCAAAGTTCACTATGTCGATACTGAGATTGAGGAAACGGGCCCTGGGTGTAACTTGAAAATCTTAGGAGCTAGATACGGAAAAATGGGACCTGCTTATCTCCAAATTTATGCAGGACGATGGCTCTACGCCTAAAAAGGCAAGAGGCAATGGCAGGAAATCTAACTTCTGGCGAACTGATGAAATTACAGAACTTCGCTCGCAGAAGGAGGAATCCTGACTCTCACGACGCTCTTCTCCTCCTCGAAGAATTTGGGAAAAATACGGATGGTGGCTGCAGTGGGAAGACCTTGATCTGCGACACGGAAGAAGCCACTAGGACATTTGACATTATTGGAGGTGTCCCACAATGTTCGTTACTGGGAACCAATTCGTCAGGTATGCGGATGATATTGCT
>JBANCV010001404.1:0-14049 GCA_037040105.1 Amiota albilabris
TGTGGAAAAAAATTAGCATCATGCTAGATGTTAGTATTAATTTTAATTATTTAAAGTTGTTTAGGTTATAATAGAAAATTAAAAAATATTGTTCATTCACGTAAATTATTAACTAAAAAAAGGATATAATTTTCGTCAATCTATACTAATAAAAATGATAAAAATATCTATTAATGGATGGATTAATTAGTTACGTAAGTGGGTGATTGGTTGAGAAGATTTTGGATCGTAGGTTAGTTAATAGTGCGGATGAACAGTCTTTAAGAAGGTGTGCAATTGTTAATATGACATTTTTTGGCAAATTGTACAGATGTTTACAAAGCTGAGGTCAAGGTAGAGCTGGTTTGTGATTTTTGTATGACCGAGTTGTAATTTAATTATTTTAGATTAATCAATTCTTGATGTCAAGATATTTGGTAAACTTTTCAGCTGATATTTCATGTGGATATATGAATTGGTACCAGTTTGATGTTTTTGCTAGTTAAGTTTTGACTTGAGTAGTTTGGTTTTAAAGTGCTTGCTGACATCAGACATGTTGGCATTGTGTGTCTACATGAGAGGCATATTGAAAACTGATTTGGCTTGTTGGTCAGCAAGTTCATTTCCTTTAACACTATTGTGACCAGGAATCCAAAGTAAAGTAATTTTAAGGTATAGTTGCATTAGTCTGATGATAATTTCGTAATAATAATGGTTATCAATGTTTCTTATAGCTTGAAGAGAGGATAATGAATGTGTCAGATAACATGCCTCACAAAGCTGTTTTTAATCATTTCTATTGCTTGATGAATGACAATTATTTCGGCAGTGTAAATAGAAGAGAAGTTCTATAATAAACCAACTTAATGGTGTTGCTTTCAGATGTGATTGCAAATGATGCCACGTGTGTTGTTTTTGACACGTCTGTATAAAGGAATTTATGGTTTTTATACTTGATTTTGATATAGAAAAAAAGTTCAAGGTGAATGGATTGGTGTGTATTATCCTTGCGTAGTTTGAAAAGTTCAGTGTTTATTGCAATTGTATGGAATTTCCAAGAGGGTTTTTGGTTTTAACATCAATGATTGGATTTAAATCGTTTTCAGTGCAGAGATGGAGCATCACTTGTGAATTTTACTGTAAAATAAATAAGTAATGTAAGTAAGGTTTAGGCTCCTGTGAATTGTGATTAGGTTTGCAAGTTTATTGTATGCTATTAGGAAGAGTATCACAGATATAGGTGGTCCTTGTGTTATACCGTGTAGCAAGTTTGGCTATTGGTATAACAAGATTAATTTTGTATTTTTGGGGTATGTATTTATTGAGTATATTGTTGTAAATTTTTAAAATAGTATTTTTAACTGTGAAGGATGAACTTGAAATCATAGGATATGAAATACGATCAATACCAGATGTCTTCCCTTTAAGGTTGGAAATGGCGGAGTGAAGATCAATTAATGTTAATCAGATTCAATTTGTTGGGCAGATTGGGATGCCACGATGCTTGGGTATGTTGAAGCTGTATATTTGTTGTTAGTGAAGGATTGTGAGAAAATAATATCCTCGGATTGCCGGGACCACAAATCTGCAAAAGCGTCACAAAAACGTTTTATGTTGGAAAATAAATCTTGTTATTAATAATTTGTGATTGAAAGGTGAAGTAGTGGAGCACTTCTTTTTTCACTCTTTTCAGTTCTTTTTTGAACTTTGCTGCTGTTTTACGAAATTAAAAATTGTTGTTAATTGTTTTTTTTTTTTATATATTGTTTTACTTGTTTCCAGGCTTGTTTCTTGTCGATATATGTTTAATTTGTGGTGTATATTGCTTGTTACTCTTGTTACTTTTGTATAATGTAATAAGGATTAGGAAATGGTATTTTCCATGGACGTCGTCTAAGATTTGCCAGTTGATGAAGTTAGATAGTTTTGGAGTGCATACATCAACATGGAAAATGTATTATATGTTGGAAAGTGTGTAGGACATTTGTCTTTTAGCATATTCAGGTTATTGGTTAATAATGATTAGTAACTCACTCTAGTTGTTTTAGTATCCACGAACCTTACATTGGAGAGTTGTAAGTCATTTCAAAAATAAAAGGTAAAAATTAACTTCACTATTTTAACATAAGTATTTATGTGTGATTCCGGGTGTTCGTCTTTTTCAAGTGGCCTTAATGTTCTCTTAAAAGCACTTCTGGGAAGAAGATTAATGGTAGTGGGTTTGCTGTAGAGGTGCCACGTACAGATAATGCTTCATCTCTTGGCTTTTGGTCCAAATAAGAGATTAGATTCCGCTGCTCTTTTGATCGATGAGCTTGGTACATCAGTTTCATTTTCTGGGTTCGAAGTGGAGGTGACATTGTTATCTGCATTGTGAATTTTAGTTTGTTATTAACATCAGAATACAAGCTACCATCGTGATGGTGTTTTTCACGATACATCTCGAGGGACTTTTTGTTGTCAAATTTGTCTATTGGTTTAATGCATTGTAGTTCTTGTTGCTTAATAAAAATTGGACATTTCTTGCTCATCGAGTTGTTGGTGTTACTAACAAGTCCATTTTGTTGCATTTTTTATTTTTTTTCAGTGTTTCTATGATGATTGAGGCAGTTGTTGCACCTCATTGGTAAGGAAATATATGGACGGAAAGGTGTTTTTTCGTAACCTATCATCAGATTTGTTGGTAATATAAGTGATTCAAATGAGACTATGATAAGGCCTGTCTCTTGAAGTGAGTTATTGAGTTTTTTTTTTGGATTTTTCTTACTTCCACAACATTTTGCTTTTCCAGTTCTTTTTTGAATGTCTTCCTCCGAGAGACCCTTCAGATCGTTAAAGTATATTACTCCCTTTGTGTGGATGAGCGTACTGTGAATTTCGACACTGACATTGATTTCATTCGAGAAAGATTTTAGATTAGCTTTTTAAAAATTTTCAATGATTTGTGTCACTTGTAATAGTACAATATTTTTATACATAGAAGAAAAAAAAGGAAACACAAAAATATAAATAAAGCAAAAAACAAACAAGCACTTGTTTTGTCACTGATCAAACTGATAAGGGTTACAGTTAGTTGTTGAGATTTCTCAATTTCTTTTTATACTTGTTTGTTTTGCTATGCTCGCGAAAGATTGTGCGTTCAGTTAGACAAGACTTATCACGACGAAGTTTAGTCAAAGACTGTAGAGGTTAATGAACTTTTTTTAGTATTAAGTTTTTGAAAAACTACTGCAAGGCCAAGCACGAAACGTTTTTTACGTTTTTTCGTTGTTTATGCTGTGCTTCTTCTTATATAATCTTTGGTTGTTGTTATTATAGTATTTTTTACTGAGTGCACACAAGAGTATGACGCTTTTTATTCTTTTCTTTCTGTGTATAATGTTCACTGAGTGTGGATCAAGAAAGACAGAGTGTTTCGTTGTTAATGCTGCGAGTGCTGAGAGTGCATGACAAAAAGTTCCTTAAATATACTACGATTAAAGTGTCGTTCGATAAGAGCCAAATACGGATAGACTCCCGCAAATTAATTTTCTTGGCCGCTATTCGTCGCAAAAGTGGGAATAATTTAATTATTAGGCTGACCATCGGTGGACTACAAATTCTGGTAGGTCTGTCCTTAGAATACCTCTTCAGCATGCTTGTCGCAGGATCCCCAGTAGGACCAAATCTAAAAAGGACATCCGGACAGCCAGAGAGAGTAGCTACCACATTTACTGTAGTGTAAGTAAGTAATATAAAAATTATTAAGTGTAAAACAGAAAGAAATTAAAAAAGGAAAAGAATGTAATTCAAAGAAAAATCATAGTATCATAAGAAAACTAAGAATACTAGAATAAAATCCACAAACAAATTTTTTTAAGAATTTAAGAAAAAAATAACAGTAAATAAGGAATGACAAAATAAAAAAAAAATTATTAAATGACAAAATAAAATAAATTTATAAATCAATACAAAAACTGTATTATAATATTCCAATTTTGCGATTCGCAACACCAGGGACCCTCCAAAAAAAAAAAAAAAAAAGCCAGCCTCTGGTTTTCAATTAAAATATAACAATTATACAATAAAAATTACAATTAAAAATCAATAGTAATTTAAGTCACTTTTCAAACGCACAAGGGTTTATTAAAGCGTTAAACATATGGCAAATCATAATAATTTAATGAGACCACCTACTTTACAACATTTTGAACAACAACAAAATGAACAGAAGGAAGGAAACGTGGCAAACCAAGAGATGATAGATTTGGTCACTCGTATCGTGACAGAGCCTCTAACGGAACAACGTCCAGCTCTACTTAGAAGTCTGGCTTATCTAGCTTCGAGTTTGGTCGAATTAGACAAGTACGAATCTTAAGGGAATTTCCTGGCAAACCACCAACTTTCAGTGGATAACATCGGTCAACTGGAAAAAAGACAAGGTAACTATAACATAGAACTATATACGATAGGAAACGACGCAAGCTCCAATGACTCTACATTTGAACAATACAAACAAACTATGGAAATGACTGAGGGCGCAAATGATTATGAAGATACTCTGGAGAAATATGCCAAGTAGATACCACAGACACAGAAGGAACTTACTTGGACTATTCAGACTTACATTTTTTAGAGTTGCTAGCTCTTCACTCCCATATTTCGAGTCAAAAAAGAAGAGTGGTCGAATTTTAAAGATACTAATAGACACAGGATCCAACCACAACTGTATCAAACCTTGTTTAATATCAAATCCCATTCAGAATCAGAACACATTCGAGGCCACAACAGTAACAGGCAAAATCTTAATTATACATCATAAAGTTGCAAATGTCTTCAACATAACAGATACACCAATCAATTTGTTCCTATTACCAACCCTAAGATCTTTTGACGCAATACTAAGTGACGACAGTTTGAAAGAACTGGAAGCAATAATCTGCACGGACAAGAAAATAATGAACAACAGAAACAAAATAAACATTGAAATAAAAGAAAACAGAATGCAAGCTGTTAACCAAATTATCCCTAGAACAGAACACTTGTCAGAACACGAAAATACACTATTCAAACAGACAATCCATAAATTCCCACAGTTTTTTTCTCGTCCAAATGAGAAACTCACGTACACTACCAAAGATAAAGAAACTCGAACCGAAACAAACAAACCCTTATATTCAAAATTTTACCTGTACCCGATGTCCTTAAAAGACGAAATAAATAAGCAAATTAAAGAAATGATAGGCGATGTTGAATAGAGTGAATATTGCAGACAAATAACTCATCCTTGAAATCAATTAGGTACCCGCTCAATTGGGCAATAAAAAAATATTTTCAGTATAAGACTTTCAAAGTGGATTCCACTAGATCCTCTTAAAAGAATCCGATATAGAAAAGACCGCATTCTCCGTAAATAATGGAGAATATGAGTTTACACGACTCCCATTTGGCCTTCACCACTTACTACCATATTAAAAGAGGAAGGTGGAAAAGTGTCCAAGAATTTATCAAAGAAAAAAATTATAACCCTTGACCAGGAGGCAATAGAAGCTTTCAATAAAATAAAAAGCACCTTGGTTTCATCAGAAGACTTTAAAAAAGAATTTCAACTTACTACCGATACCTGCAACTTCGCAATTGGCGGAGTTTTATCTTAAAACGACCACCTTATAACATTTGTTTCTAGAACACTTGTAGAAGAGAATTACGCTACAAATGAAAAGGAAATGTTAGCAATTATTTGGTACTTAAAATCCTTACAAAATTACCTGTACGGTAGAGCAAAAGTGAAAAATTTCACAGACCATCAACCCCTAACCCATTCCCTTAGTATTTGGAATGGCAATGGAAGGATTAAAAGATGGAAAGTCAATTTTGACAAATATGACTAAAAATTAATTTATAAACCTGGTAAAGCTAATGTTGTAGCAGATGCCTTATCAAGAATACCCAAGGCAACAGAAATACATACTGTAGCATCCGTACAACACAGTGATGAGAGTATTCAAGAATCAGATATTCATTAATAAGTCCGTGACAACAGATTACAAATTCAGTTTAGCATTTCCAAAATTCCACAGGCATGACATATACCGACTGCACTATTCAACCGACGACCTAATAGAAATATTAAACGCTTACATAAAACCTTCACTAATCAACGGAATTTGCACAACCGAAGACATCTTGGGACAAATATAAATATTGTATCCAATTCACTCTAAAAACATCACAGTCAGATTCACTCAAAGAAAAGTAATAGACCTTACCAATGAAACCTTACAGGAGGAAAAAATTTTAAAAATCCATAGCAGAGCACATCGAAATGCACTTCACAACAAAAAACAGTTGTCCGGGTAGTGTTATTTTCCGAAAATGAGGAAAAAATGGAAAGAATTGTAAAACAAAACATATCATGCAAGGAAGAGAAATACGACAGGAAACCAACAAATCCCAAATTCAAAGACACACCGAACCCCGAATTTCTGTATGTTGCTCCATATTGACATCTATTCTACCGAGAAGAGTTTGATATTAACTGCCTTAGATAAGTTTTCCAAATTTGGTCAAGGCAAAATAATTAAGTCAAAAGCAATTAAGATGTCCGTAAGCCATTACATGAGCTTCTCTTTTACTTCGGAGTTCCGAAAGTAAAATTAATAGACAAAGAAGAATCTTTAAGTTAAGCATTAATAACCTTCGTGATGCAAAACCCTTTAGGAATAAAAATCTTCAAGGCACCGCCTTATAAGAGCTCAGTAAAAGGTTTTTCATTCCACCCGTCCGCTCACGTGTCTTGTGTTACTGTCAAACACGTTCAGTTTGGTCTATAATATAACCATGAATCGACTTACAAACGAACAGCGTTAACAAATTTTTAACTTTTATTATCTTTTATTCATGCTCGGTAAGACAAGTGTATTCTGCACTTCTTCCATTTTATGGTCAGTTTGGTCGACCTTCTGAGACGGCTATTTGGAATGTTGTGACAAAATTTCGCAACACAATTTACTTTATTGGACATTAAACTGTCAACATGCATACGTAGAGTGCGGACAGTGGAAAATTTTGCGAAAGGATTTGGGCGTGAAACCTTTTAAAGTAGCTAGTGCCAGAATTGAAGCCGCGTGACCACAACGGCTAACTTTTGCTGAATCGAAAAATTGTGTTTATCGACGAAGCTCATTTCTGGTTGAATGAATAGCAAAATTGCTGCATTTGGACTGAAGAGCAATCAGAAGCATTGCAAAAACAACCAATGCATCCCGAAAAGGTCACTGTTTGGTATGCATTATGGGCCGACAACATCATTGGGCCGTACTTTTTCAAAGACAGCGAAGGCCGGAACGTTACTGTGAATTTCAAGCGCTCCAAACTTTTTTTTGCCTAAAATAGAAGAGCTTGACTTGACTAAAATTTGGTTTCAACAAGAAGCCGAATTGGTGGGAAAAAACTTGAAAAAAAGCTGAAATTTAAAGAAAAAAACTAAAAAAAGCTGTTTTTTATATTGAGTTATTTATTTGTTTTCCTTTATATTATGTCAATAATTTCATCGATTTCATCAATCTCGTCATTGGAATTGTTACATTTGTCATTAGTACCCATCAAGTATAAATATTTCTGTGGTAATATATACTGATAACAGCATTGTTCATGTCTGTTCAATCTGTATCTGCAATTTAAAAATAGTACGATATTTATACTCTTCACGTAGTGAATAGTACTATAAGTTTGTTATGCCGTTTGTAATACAAAAAAGGAGACATCGTAGATCAGTGCAAGGAGACGACTTGATCTAGCCATGTCCGTCTGTCCGTTTATCTGTATGTATGCAAACTAGTCCCAAAGTTTTTCAGCTAGAGAACTGAAATTTTGTACGAAGCTTTCTTTTTGCCACACGCAGCACATTTGTCGAAATCATCCGAATCAGCCACTAGGTGGGGTACCTCCCATACAAACCCACTACTCAAATTCATGTGCTTATTAGAAAAACTTTTTTATTTTTCTGTAATCAAAGTGCAATTTGGATACTAGAAGTGTCTGACCTATATTCATCAACCATTTAAATTTCAAGATGCTAGAATTACTGGATCGTATAGCTCCCATACAAAAACATTTTCTAGGGGCTGTATGAAGAGTATAACATCTTTGTCATAGTCGAAGATACCTTTCTTTCTGGATTTATTCATGATTTGCTTTTATTGCCGGATGCTATAAATTAGTGGTGGGATAGCAAACGAATGCACAGATATGCCACTTAGGAGCATAATGGAAAGTCATATTTAGAATAAAAATTATAATTAAATACTAGTTGTACAACCCATAAGAAAAACAACTTCCTTTTTGTAGTAATCTTTATTTATAAGTTATTTAATGTTTCAAAAATAATTTCGTTTTCCGACAAACGATTTGTAAATTATGAAAATTATAAAAAAAGCTGAAGATAATCTGCAAGATATTTAAAAATCTAATATTTCCGTTTTCCGCTGTTTCGAATTTGTTTCTGCTGTACAACTTTAAAAAAGCTAGATATAATGGCAGCTCGTACAAATGCATGGGTCTCTTAGAAGATAACTCCCATTGGGGTAATACAATTTCGGAAGTTCAGAAGCTGCTATTTCTGGTGTTTAGGAAGGTCATTGAGGTATTTTTTTTTTTTTGCCATTATTGTAGCATTTGGTCAAGTGACCGACTCTTTATTTCTCTGGAATAAGTATCAAGAAGACATGGCTAAGACATACTGCTTCAACGACGAAGATAGATAATGTCAGATGTTAATTATGATATATGAAATAGATGACAATACTGTTAACGAAGCTTGATTAGAATTAAACAAAGAAGTAGACGTTCTTTCGTGTAAATCTATTATAGATTTTGGACTACCGATGACCACTATAGCGAACTCGAATTTAAACAGTGAATGCTCAAGAGAAACATACTATAATCAACCTACCCTATTCCAAATTATAGCTCAAGATGCACATCGCATTGATTGATAGGAACGAAGAAAAAAATTTTTTCCTTGATAACTTTTAGAATGAGGTCGAATAACACACGCAAGGTTCAAACTTCCTCTAAAAATTCCATCTGCAGATACTAACAGTGTATGTAGTATTTCTTCTGGTTTAACTTTTATATTTCATAGGTCAATGATAGATGTACAATATAATAATAATTTGGGACAACAGCGACAGAATTCTAATAATATTGGGTTTATTACAATTAATATAATATTATTATACGAGTATTATATGACAAATTGATAATGAACAAATAAATCGAAAGAATACAAATGCTCAAAATTCACAAGAAGAATTCAAATTATCTATGATAGAATCAAGTATAATTAATCACGATAAATCGCATATTTCTTATGAAGTAAAAGATTTTCTTATAAATTAACTTCGGAATATAGTAATACCCAAATAATAAAGATAACTATAAAAAATAAAGAATATTTAGCGCGTACGAATTGGCAGTGATAATATTTTTTTTTTTAAAACATGCTATTAATCCAGTTGCTTTTTCAATTATTAATAAACAAGACCATTTCAAAGAAGAAATACGTATCCCACGTCGTAAAGAATTCAATATTCATGTATATGGAAAGTCCCTTCATTCAGTTTAGATAGAAAATATCAGTTCACAATAAGAACCGATATTTATTAGATATTTATTTATTTTCAAACTTAGGTTATATACATAATTGTTTATAATATATAATCTAGAATAATTTATAAGGTGCTTGCTTCAAGGCCTTCGACTAAGAACCGATATACTCCGTTATTTACAGTGTAAAATTGATATTGAAAATAATCAAATTATCTGTAAAAATTCAATAATACGAGGGCGGTTCATTAAGTGCCCGTGTTAGAAATGACGACACCATTTTTTTTTCAAAAAAATGTTTTTTATTTTTCAACATAGTCCCGTTGAAGAAAGATACACTTCTCCCAACGTTTCTGCCATTATTGTAATCCCTCCAAAAATAGGATTTGTCGAACTCTTCAAAATATGCTTTTGTCTCGTTTGAGCTAAATTTTTTTTCCGCGAGCCATTTCTTCATGTTAGGGAACATGAAAAAGTCACAGGGAGCCATATGGGGTGAATACGGGGGGTGAGGCAGCAATTCATAACGCAATTCATGCAATTTGGCGGAGAGAACACCAGATGAATATGCTGGTGTGTTATCGTGATGAAACAACACCTTTTTTTTCCAAATGCGGCCGTGCCTCCTTTAATTTTTTGTCGTAGTGGTCCAATAACTCACTGTAGTATTTTCCAGTGATCGTTCTTCCTTTTTCTAAAAAATCCATGAGGATGACGTCCTTCACATCCTAAAAAATCGTCGCCTTGACCTTACCGGCCGATGGGACTGTCTTCGCTTTCTTTGGTGCAGATTCACCGGGAGAAATCCATTGTTTTGATTGCTCCAGCGTGAGCAATCGCGGTATCCATTTTCGCGATGAAATTGCGTTTTGTCTAACATGGACTCGTTCATATAAAATTAACAGTTGCATTCCCTATGAAAGATTCCTTTGTCTGCGATGATAACAAAAAAAATCTCATTTTACATTTGTAACTGAATTAGTTTTCTTCATGTATTTATGAGTGTCATTGTAACATTTAAGTGGTACGCAACTACATTTATGGTAAAGAACAAATAAAGCTAATAAATAACAAATATACTAATACTACAAATTTAAATTATTGAAATATGTTATAATAGATTGTTAATAATTTCAAAAATTCGTTTACTTTCCAAATTTGAATCTTCTTCTCTTTTGTGTATTCACGATCGAGTTCACAAATTGCAAACATCCAACTTATTAAAATTTTTTATTGAACTTAACACTTTCTACGCATCTTTGATACAAAATTAAAGAATCTCAGCTTTATTATCAACAAATGCAGTTAATTTCAACATATCAATTAACTGAATTAAAGACGAATTGGAATATTCGAAAAAAAAAAAAAAAATTATACGCAAGCAGGTTGGCATATTCAGCATTGTACGGTTTTGCTTATTTCGTTTGTTTTCCTTCAACTTAAAAGACGTTTTTGTGAAATGAAAATTTATAGTTTAGAAAAACTAAAATGTTAAATTCTAGAGATGTTGGTACTTTTTTCTTTTAGTAACATCAGATAAGGGAGAAACTAAGCAAATCGACTGTTAAAAACTGGACGATTTCAAACACGTCTTAATCGGTTTCTAGCTCATCCAAAACTTACATTGGGCTGGAATTGAGACGATACGGTTTGGCCGTATCGTATGTTTTGTCATAAAAGTATGCTTTACTTTTTATATTTAAAATACACACATAACGCGATGAACAACAGATGGCGTAAAATTTTTTGGATAGGGTGTGAACTCTTTTTGGCGTATACATCATTAAAATTGTAGTGGCCCACCGAATGTGTTTAAAAGAGTACCGCCAGGCAAAAAATAAATATTTGTTGTGATTAATAGCAGCGGTCATAAAATATAAATTAAGATAGCCTAGATTGCTATAAAATGTGTTTGGTAAAATGCCTTTTATTTGTTGTTCATTAAATACAATACAATAAGATATGATATGAGTACAATGCAATAAGTTTTATCGTCACTCACTTCTGTCATTATCGCCAACCAGTTGCAGTATCGTCAAACACTTCCACCATTGCCAACCACTTTGTTATCGATGCAGGGATGACATCGCTATTTCCGAAAGGCGTGCCACAATCACGAATTGATATTTCTGAAGCGCACGCGAAAGTGTTTTTCTTACGTCTTCAGAACGCTTGTCTTAAGTTGTTTCATGTCCAAATAGTGATCGTCTTTGACAAAAAATACTGGCTTGAGGCGATCAACAGACACGGCTGTTTCTTTATTGTTGATCCGTATTACGTATACGCGGTCAGTTATATGGTGGCATCGAAGAATTCATTGGGAAGTCGGATTTGTGCTCCATACATTTCTGATGTAGACGATCCCAAATCCTCTTTAATCCCTGTACGCAACCCCAGTTATACTGTTGGAAGTAAGTGTGGCCATGGCGTATCGCTGTTGCACATCAGTGATGCTTTGAACGATCTATGCCAACGTTCAACCATTTCGTTTGATTGTGGATGCTAGCTAGTAGTATGTAAGTGCTTGCTGTGGATGTGGTGAGCCAGTTCCTTGTTCTCAAACTGAGAACATTAAACGGTTGTTATGGTTTTAAGACTCCTGTAATAGCTACAGTCTCGAAAGTGATATTGCTAACCGATACTGTGGGCGTAGACTTCTATTCGATATGTCAGAGTAGAGCGACCTACTGTCATCGTAGCGAACTCTCTGTTGGCATATTGATGGAGTACAATCTCGAAAAAGCGTCTGCAACCATGTTATCAGAACCCTTCACTCGTTATGGAAAATTGAGAAATATGACCCAATTGTCGGAATCGGCGAGAAGATTTTCCGGCCGTTGCGGAAAAGCGTTGATAAGCGGTTTGTGGTCAGTTCTGATTATGAAGTTGCGTCCGTCGACTAGATCTTTGAAATATGTGATGGCTTCGAATATTGCGAATAGTTGACGGTCGTACGTCCAGTAATATTTCTCGGCAGTGCTTGCCACAAACAATACGTTCGTTGCTCCAAAACTGCTTCGATAGCTAGGTCGAATGCGTCACAAGCCAGTTGCAGTTCTACGTTTGGTGATGGAAAAACAAGAAGGGCAGCGTCCTTTTTGGTTACCATGTGCAGAGGACTTGCCCATGGGCTTTTTGACGGCCGACATATACCTCGCTCTATCAGAAAACTGATCAGCAACGGGCGTTCCGATTGTTTCGATGTAATGACGAACTTAATGCTGGCTAGTCGTCTTAAACAAACGCTTTGTTACGTCCACAAATTCGTGCAGAAGATCATAAAATTTCGAGGAAGATTGAATCGCGGGAAGTGCCATCTGTTTCGCATGAGCAGAGCATCCCGGTGTCGTACGGCCAGCTACGAAGTTAACTACTCGTTGGTTTTCAGATCAATAAGCAAGTTTGTTTAACTAGCGACCGTGGTATGACGGAGACCATGGATCCGAAATCAATAAGAAACCGGATAGTCGTACGATCAATGATGGGTAGACGATATTTCGGAGTGATGAAGGACTGATCGTTGGAATCGCTAATGGTGGGTATACCGTCGCTGTTCAGCGCATCAAGCAACGGATTACTGAAGACTTTTTACTTCCTTCTGCAGAGCATCAAATTTCTGAGAGAGTGCACGAATACGATCGGTGACTGCTTAGATCGACCAGATGAAGCAACAGCACTCATAGATTGATCCTCAGAAGGCAAATGTTTCGATCCAATAGCGAAAGAAGCATTAGAACCACAAGTACGTGTATTTTGTTTGGAACTTTCGCCAGTTTATCCAAATCGGTTTCATCCCAAACAGTAAGAAGCGGACGAGTCGTTTCTGGCATCTCAGACAGGAAGAGGGGGAAAATGATGTTCTTGCTGCCCAGTTCTGGAGCATGTAGTCGCATGTCAGAAAAAACGGTTTTAAGCCAGTGGTTCTGGTACCTTGTAAAAGACGGTCCGACTGCAATCACAACATCTTTTTCCAAATGCAATATGACAAAGTCGAACTTGTCAGTGTCGTCATTATATCTGTGCCAGTGGACTGCGCATTCCCCTTGTGCGAACCATAAGTCCGGATTGATCTTCGTGAACTTTTGGAAGTGTACTGTAAGAGTCTGACTGGGTTCACTTACCGGCACTTGAACACTTACTCGAAGTGCCTCGAATCGCTGCTACAAGCCGCAAATCTGGTCTGGCAAGTTCTGCTCTTCGACAGGCATGTTGCTGTGATGATCGTCAGAAAAGCACAGTGTTTTTCCCTTTTATAGACCTCAAGTTATAACGTTGCTCATTCATTCACGATAAAACTGTTGTATGACGCCATTTTATTTTCAAAAAAACTCGTGCGTGTGTCTATGTGGTGTCGTTAAAAATGTTCAAGCGCTCATGCGTTAAAAACAATAATATCTTATTACGTATATATGTAATAATGTTTATTACGAGTAAATGAATTAGAATAAAGTACATTGAATCATTAGTATTAAAGTAATAAAA
>JBANCV010001408.1:0-15612 GCA_037040105.1 Amiota albilabris
TGATGGTAACTAGTGAGTTAGTTCACTGAAGGCGGAGCTGCTGAAAGCACGTCCGATCGCTACAAGTTCAAAAGTGAAATGATGATAGCGGAATTTTGAAAGTGGTTTCACAACCCATTTTGACGTTTGTAGTCCCTCGGAAGCAAGTATTCATCTCTATGCTGTCTTCTGATACTTCATGTGATGACATCAATATTGTATAGGGTAGGTGAACTGCGTCCAGATCCGATATGAAGGTTGATGTGCATAAGTTAAAGTTTTTTCATCCACGAGAAATTTCTTCTTTTATGCTAAGCGTGCAACCTGATGCGTTCCCTGAGGTGTGCAACATTAAATTCTGGCCTTAAAATATGGTTGTTTATGAATTTAAATATAAGAAGAGGATCCTGGGGGTACTTAACAGCTCACATTCTGTTCCAAATACCCCTTCAAAAAATTAGTTTCCTGTCCTCAGCAAAAATGTGACGTCGAGACACCATGAATTCGTTGATCATCCAGTTTTCCAGATGAATAATTACTTCTATAGGTCACTGGATTTAGTGTTGACAAATGATATCTCTGTCATTGTTGTATTAAAAACCCAAATATTATCCCTTCCTGAACGCTCTTACCTAACGCTCTTTGCTAAGTTTTTCCTATCGATCTTCTCTTAGATCCCTAAAATTTTCTTATTCTCCTGGCACATATAATTTTCCTTGTTGTATCTTAATTTATTGATGCTTTTCAATTTATCGCTTAAGGTAGCGTCATTTCCGACTTTTTGGAAGGACTGTTTCATTATTCCTCTTCACAAAAAATGTAATAAATCGGATATCTCAAACTATAGGGGCATATCTTATTTGTCAGCTATTCTCAAGGTGTTCGAGAATGTCCTCATATCGAATATTCAGCACTATCCTGTAAGGCTGTTATTTCTCCATCAAAGCATGGTTCAGTGAAAAGTAGGTCCGCAACCACTAATCTAATTCAGCTTACTTCGCTAGTTAATCAATATTTTCTTAATAGGCTACAAACTAATGTCATTTATACTGATTTTTCCACAGATTTTGATTCAGTTAATCATGACTTTCTTTTGTGTAAATTGAGTGTTTTGGGTTTTCTTCAAAATCTTCTATGTTGGATTAAATCTTATTTTAAAAATCGTTTTCAAAGAATGAAGTTTAGAAATTCTATTTGAGAGGTTGTCTACGTAACTTCCAGTGTTCCTCAAGGCAGTCATCTAAATCCACTTCTTTTCAATTTTTTATATATGATGTGCCTCTTTCCATCTCTTATTCTCATGTTATCATGTATGTTGATGATGTAACTTTGCCTATCGCTTAATGATTCATCTTCTCATCTAAGACCGTAAGAGGATCTGAACTTATTAAATGATTGGTGATTAAGTTATCATTTATAACAATAGCTCCAAATGTAAGTTCCTGACATATCATCGGTTTAAATCACATATGCGATTATAAGATTGATCACATCTCCACATTTTATGATTTTGGTGTTCTTTTTGATTCAAAGCTATGTTTTACTAAGCATTCATCCAACATTGTTAATAAGGCGAAGGGTGTTTTTGGTTTTATTATACGTTGGTCTATTGAGTTCAATGACACATATACCAGGAAGACTCTTTTCATTTCTTGTGTACGTCTACTCTCCGAGTACTGCTCTTGAACTTGGCCGCCCCAGTATAAAAGGCATCATGATCGAATTGAGTCTGCTCAGAAGCAATCCCTTTTGTTTACCCTTCGTAACCTAAACTAGAATCCTAATTCCAGCTTGCCATCTTATTCTGATAGACCCCTCTTTATCAATCTTCCATCTCTGATGCATAGAAGGATTGCTTTAGGGATTAATTTACTTCAAAAATTAATAGTTGAGATCATTGATTCTCCTGTGCTCCTAAATCAGCTTTTATTTTTGCACCTCCAGCAGTTCTACCAGAAAATTTTTCCCCTTAGCCGTATTTAGTTGTACAACTAATTATGCCTTACATATTCATTTTCGAGTTTTATGCTTGTTTTACAATAAGTATTATAACATCCTCTGCGCTTACCATCATCGTATCGGAATCGGGACACTCTGGATGATCTGGACATCACTTATTGGATATCCTATAGCGGCTGCCTCTGTTGCTCATCAGCTTCTGAACACAATTAGTTGTGAGTAGACACACAGCCAGCTGCTAAGCAATTTAATAACCCCCACTCAGAGACTCATTCTAATAATTTATTTTGTTTTTTGTTTCATTTTATACTTTTTATTCCTTATTTTGTAATTATTTGCCTACTTTAATCTTCATTATTTTAAATTTTAAATTTTTTGTATTTTGTAATCTTAAGTTGATAGTTATATTTTATAGTAAATAAATAAATAAATAAGTAAAAAAGAAAAGAGAGATAAGAAGGCTAAGGAAACTGCACCGTTCCCGATATCTTAAAAAGCTTCTGGCAATCTGCATAGCCAAATTACCATCGAAAGGTCTCTATACGATTCATCTATCATTGGGCCCGATGACGTATAAAACATAGAGAGGGAGTTATTACGGAAGGGTGTGCCATGCCACTTGCTCGTTTGCCAACACTACATTGTTAATTGTATTCCTTTAACTAACACTTCATTGCTGACTTGACTTATTTACTAGGACGTGGCTGATCGTCATTGACTAAGATAAGAAGTGTTGGTGAAGTGAGTTACTAACATAGGTCGGCGTGACAGGCCAGCTTGGGTTAGGATCTGCAAAAAATGGTGAAGTTGAATCAATTAAATGTTGAATCGATCATTGAATCAGACTATACCCACAAGGAAAAATGTTAGTTTTTCATGTAAAACAAAAAGCGATTCTGGTTGATTCAATAATGAAATCAGGGTTGGCAAATTTGTGACAGTGCTGAAAAATTTTCGGTCATTTCCGGTTGGAAATTCTCATTTTCTACAGACTTCCGTTCTTTTTTTTTTCAAACCAAAACAATATATCATGTCCCAAAACAATAAACAAACAAAATACGCAATTTTGAAACTATGTAATTTTTGTTGATATATTAGTAAATACATAGCGGGAATGAAAAATGGAGTTGCAAGAACTATTTGCTTACCATTAAAATGGTTGCAAATCATGTACTTTTCATAAATTTTACGTTTGAATTTTGTCAACGTTCCATTTGAATGTACAACCAAAACAAAAAACAGCTGATTCTGAATCGACAGTGTGGACCCAAAGTCTATTCACGTTGAATCGCATTAGATTCAGCTCAGTGTAAATACACAATTAACAAAATTGTTGACACCATTAATATGAATAAATATGAAAAAGTTAATTTATATAATAAAACATTTCAACCGAGATCAACAGGCACATCTCTTGGCAATTGGCAATCAACTTACTGGATAACAGCAGATACACGCGTCTCTTGAAAAGGCAACACCCTTTGGATCTTCCGTTCCGGTTCTTGGTCCTCGAATGATTTTTTAAGATACCCCCCAGATAAAATAATTTTTTTTTAAATTCGCTTATTGTTTTCTTTTGATAAATAGTTTCAAAGTAAAAAAAACATTTTACAAAAAAATCACAACTCAAAATACTTAAGCGATTGCGTAGTTACACTCGCTGGGATTGGTAGTTTTATATAAATATAATAGCTGTAATGCATTACAGTTATAACTTATCCAACAACAACTGTAATTAGAAACAACCCAGAAAAACTTGAACACTTAATGGCAGGCGGGAAATTTTTAGTGAAAATATTGACCAATAACGTAGCATGGTGGCTGCCCTGAGGAACACCAGAAGTAACACGAATAGTTTTAGATAAAGCTTTTTTAAAAATAACCCTTTAAGTTCTGGAAGTTATATAGGATGTAATCCAGCTAATTAAATTAGGGGGAAAACTAAAGGAGAAGTGACAGACACCATCAAAAGCTTTAATTAGATCTGTCTATATGGCATCCATTTGATGTTTTTGAGAGAAACTACAATTGACCAATGAAGTAGATTCTAATAAGTTGGTTGTAGTGGAACGCTTCTCGGTGAATTCCTGTTGCGAAGTACTTAACAATGGAAGGACGAAATGCTGTACCTGATCAATGTTAATATGTTCAAATAATTTTGGGATAACGCAAAGCTTAGCTATTCCTTGGTAAGTAGATATATTGGCTTTACTGCCTTTTTTTTGGAATGGGATGATGAAGGACTGTGTCCTAATAAAAGATAAAACAGAATTATTCAGAGAAAAGTGACACACTTGAACGTGTCACTCAATTTAGTGATATATGTGCATTGATAGATCCAAAGCTACATTTTGGAACGCATATATCATCTTCTATTAATAAAACTCTTGTTAGACTTATCCTTGAATATGTATCTTGCGTATGAGACTCAAAATTTAAAATATATAGTCACAGCATTGAATGTGTTCAAAAACTATTCTTGTTTTTTGCACTGCGTTATTTTCAAAGGGATCTTAGTATTATTCTTTCCTCATATCATTATCGCCTAAAGCTAATCGAGGCTAGAACGACTCTTGGTGTCACGTTCTTGCACAATTTAATTGTTGGCAGGATATACTCTCCATATTTACTTAATATAAATTTTGATGTTCCCTCAAGGGTAACACGAAATTTGTACACTATTCTTGTTGGTATAACAGTTTTATTTCTTGGATATATGTAAATTATTAAAGTTTATGTTTAGTTTATGTGACTGATGACGATAGGTCTCTAGCCACGAAGTAATTGCTTAGTTTTATATTGCATGTCCACTAATTTTAGTAGTTCAGTACCTAAGGGACTTGTGGCCGTTACACAGTCTCCTTCGGTTTTTAATGGACTCCAGCTCGTGCGGTTTCTGGGGGGAAAGTGACGTGGCCTAACTCGTCACGGTATTTGTACAACACTTGTCCCTCCATTTCTTCTGGAACGCAGAAAAGAAGTGTATCTCTATTCGTCTTCTATATACTACTCCGTTCCGCATTTCATAAAACTTGTCTTCAGCATTCTGTAAAGTTTCTTTCAAGTGTCTCAACTTTTCGTCTTTATCTTGGCATGTTATGAGGATTTCTTCAAAAGTATTTGTGTCCACCGTTAATATATTGGTCGCTCTACTTAACGCATAAGCGTGCTCTATTCGGCGTCTTGCTCTGTGGTCTAAGCTATAGTCATAATTCTGTTGTTCAAGTGCCCATCTTTCTATCCTGGGGTTCAAATCCTTTCTTTAAACTTTATACCCTGACGATACACTCGAAATCTTTCTAACGCATAGATTATCGTTAACGTTTCCAATTCGAAACTCTGGTTTTTAGCTTCTGTTTCGGTAGTTCTCTTAGAATAATAAAATACGGGATGGAATTTATTGTCCGACTTCTTTTGCAACAAAATTGATCGGAATACTAAGGCACTTGTTAGTTATATCATTTGGGTTATATAAAGCAAGAACCGGGGATTCGACTAACTTCGCTTTTAATGTTTTCGAAAGTATGAACAGAGACCCAAGAAACTCTGAACTTCATGTGTGTTGACTGGAATTGGAAAATCTGTAATTGCTTGTAAACTCTTTTCATCCACCTTTATTCCCTGACCTATTATAGTATAGCCAAGGTATTTTACTATGTGAAAAAACTCACATTTGTCTACCCTCAACTCAAGTTTGTTTGTTACTAGTCTTTTGAACACTTCTTCAAGGATTCCAAAATGATCATCAACGTTATCGGTCGCTATCATTATATCATCGAGGTATATGATTAATTTATCTTCCATAACTATGTCTGCGAAAACTTTATTAACGAACCTTTGAAAAACAGCAAAACGGAGCATTTTTTAAGCACAAAGGCAATGACCAATATGTGTTGTAAACGACGTGTGTTTTATAGATTCTTCATGCATAAATACATGAAAGATTCCGTTCTTAAGATCTAACTTTGTGAACAAGTTTTTCCCTGCTAACTTTTCTAGTAAGACGTCGATGAGAGGTATTGAATAATTATCCTTTACCACACACATTCTCAAATCTCCTGTCTTTTTCTTAACCAGTACTATCGGTGAGACGAATTCAGACTCACTCGGGCGAATATATCCTTTATGACTATATTTATCTATTTAGTTTTGTAATTCAATTTTCTCAGTATACGCTTAACATCTTGGAGAGCTGTGAAAAGGCTTTGTCATCTTTTAATTCAGTTTCATTTCACACTTTACTGCCGGTTCTGTGGGTCGTTGTAGCATTACGTAGTAGTCGTCAAATAATTTTACAAACTTTTGTTGAACTTCATAACTAACGTTTTCATTTAAACATAACTTTTCATTTTCTTTGAAACATTCAATCGCCAAAATGTATTTCTCAAAACAATCATTTGTTCTTTGTTTTTCTTGCACGTCTTTTATAGCATAATCATTTCTTCTTTTCTAACATTGTTCTTCTATCTTTTTGTCATCATTACTATCTAATTCAAATATTAACTTCATGTTTGTCGAATTCATAAAATCTCTACTTAGTACAACATCATAACTCATAGTTTCGTTGGACACCACGATCAGACTAAAACAAATCCTTTTATTATATAATAAAACGTAGCAAGAGATTTTAGCAAAAGTTTTTAACTTGCTTTTTTTTAAACCAAAGAAAACGTCTTTAACTTGATCATATTTTGCATCATATTGTAAACAAGAAACTTTAATAAAACTGATCGTGTTCCCTGAATCTAAGAGGCATTCTATAGAAAGAGACTTATGACTACAATTTTTAAAATAAATTTTAAAATATCTTACGTATTCATAATCTGTTGTAGTTTTACATAAAGTTTTTCGCTCTGGGCACGATGAGACTTCCGCATCCAAAACAATCGCTGACATTCCTTATCAGTTTCCGGTATTGGGCTGCAAAATGACCCATAGAGTTGCAGTTGAAACATGTGATGGATGGGTTATTGGACATCGGTCGTACCTCTGAGCTTCTGACGAAAAAGCCACCTTTAGTTTTTGTAGTCTTCTTTGCCAACTCCACTTTAGAAAAATCACGAAGAATCTGTGCTGGTCTTGCGAAATATTGAACAAGTGCCTGCGTGCGCAACTGGTCATTTATTATTCCTTCAACAATGTTGTCGACCAACCCCTCTTCCTCAATTTGTATATTAGTAGCTAGCAACATCTTCTCATTGAAGTATGTGGAGAACTTCTCACCGGTTTGCCATTTGCTATATTCAAACTTTCGTCGTAGGAACATTTTATCTTCTTTTTTGCCAAACATTTCGTTTGTCGCAACATCCGCGACACAGGCATTGCATAATGTTGGCGTTTGAATGCAACTAGGTATGTGCTCGCCTTTTCAGTTTGCACACGAGAAGCATACGTAACATGTTGTCGTTAAGTTTAAAAACATCAGCGACACTTTGCAGTTGTGCAATCCATACCTAGAAATCATCATAGCCACAGTATTCAAGTCTTTGACAATGTTGATATTTATGTTGGCAGCATCATCATATTTTTTTACCGTCAACTTGTAATGTTGACATGTTAGAAGCGTTCCTCTCTAGCAACATTTCTCTGATTAGAAATTCGTTTTCTCTTTCCATTAGTCTCATCCATAGGAACAAAAGTGTGATCTCTCTTTCTTGTTGTGAATTATTGTCGCGACAGCTGCATACATTGTCATTTTTGTTGTTGCAACCGCTTGCCTCGAGCGCATTGCTTTTGTCGTGTTCGACGCTCTCTCGTTCTCTTTGCTAGCTGCTGTCGTTGTTGTTTATTTTGTCTTTATGGATTTTATCTTCTTCGTTGTCTTCATTATCACTTTGGTAATTTTCATAGTTTTGTTCGCTCGAAGTCTACATCTTTGCTGCTGTTGTTGTCCGTTATGCTTGCCTTCCTGGTGCCAGTTGTCGTCGTCGTACTTGCTTATGCCGTTATTTTCCTTCACTCACTTGCTTGTTCACGTTTTGTTAAATATTCCATTATCTATAAATTTTATAAAGCAAAGTCTCCAGCTTTGTCTGTCCGTCTGTTCGCTAAAAACCCAAAGAGTACTCAAAGCATTTTGTGTGTTTGTTTAATTCGAATCGGTTCACAAATAATATATTGTTTTTAGTATTAAGTTTTTCCCAAAACCACACACAATGATTTTCGTACATTTTAATGCTTTCCTGCTTTTTGAATTTTGCGAGCTGTTGTATTGTGGTATTTATTCCTCTTTTTTATTAATAACTGATGTGTTATCTTATGTTGTCTCCATTATTTTTTGCAATTAGGTTGGGAAAAGGTAATTGTTTCCTTTTTGTGGTAATTAGGTAAGTCAATAATTGTGTTTTTTTTAAATAAGTGGTATTTCAGTGTATTTTAAAGAATGTTGCAATTGTATTGGCACCGTAGTGAATCATTTAATAGTTGCATTTTTGTTTTGTGTTGCTGCTGACCCTGATTCTTAAAAATGATTTTTGGTATGTTTGTGATATTTTTAGGCTATAATTTGGGTAAATTTTCCTATTTAAGTATACTAAGCAACTTCGATTTATTCGAAGTAACAAAAATGATGAACAGAGGGAAGTCCGTTTAACATAGGATCTTGAAAGACATGTTTCCCAAAGAGCACGAAAGTCTTCGGTGGATCGTACAGCTCCGTGAACGATATAATACCTAGAGACCGTTGAACGTAATGTCCCTTTGTCTTTAGACTATGATACGCATAATGCTCAAAGGACAACAGAAACCTCTGATTACTCTGATTCTCCGATTACATAACGAACGTATTCAGCAAGTAAATTCGAGGACTAATGTGTAAACTAATAGGGGTACAACACAAAATGCTAATAGATGGTCCATTAAATAATATTCTGCAATAAATTACGATTCAACAATTGTATCCGGTGATATCCACAAGAAGTCCTTCAGCCAACACCCGTAAGTATGCCAATAATTTAAAAAAAAAAAAACCATAGTGGGGTGATTGAACACGTCTTTATGCCCACATTCGTCGAGGTTTACCACCTTACAGGAAGTCTTTTTCAGCATCGACCTGATGACCATACATTTTTATAAATTTATTTTAATACTAATCCTGAAATTCAAATAGCTACACGATGCAATATAAGTAATATTAATTCAAGAGCGCCACTTGATTGCTCTATAGTCAGGTCATTGCAAAACATGCTGCAATGCCAAAATTGTTTGAGACAGGGCATAATTTATCAGCTTGTAAATCGATACATTGTAACGTCTGTTCTCAACCCCACCATACTTTGTTGCATAGGTATTCAACCAACTTTTCAACACCATCAGTTGATGTTCGGGATTTAATTACTACCACTCAACCATTGAATACCGTACGGCTGGCAATAACGCGTCAGTGACTGATGATCATTCATGGACAACCAACAACAAATTGCAAGGATTTTATTAGTCTCGGTATCACAAGTGAATTTTATCACCGATGAGTTAGCCCAGAATCTAAATCTATTGTCAAAAGAACTAGAAAAGATATCAACCTTTTAGAATTGGGAAAGTCGAATCTTTCGGCTCAACAGTTGGTTCAGGCGGAGTTTTCAATCAATTGTTTGGTGAGAAAAACCCACTGATAAATTGCAAATTAACTTAACACTAGCACTTATGGATCTGCCTGTGCACCGTTCTTAGCAATTCGGTGTCTTAAACATGAAATGAATTATATGCAGAGTCCCATCCTTGCGGGTCATTTGTTCTCGCTAACGACTTCTATGTAGATGATCTGTTGACTGGAGCTGATACTATGGAGGAGCTAAGATAGTTGCGCTTTGAGTTTCATAACATGTTGAATTCAGCCGGTTTCATTCTAACAAAGTACGCAGCGAACTGCCATGTTAATGATTATCAGCAAAAAGAAACTATTATATCGTTCAGAAACCATGAATATAAGAAAACTTTAGGTATTACTTGGAATCCAAAGGCAGATATGTTTAAATAAAGCCTTAAGGACTTGGGTTACAGAAGCTTGCCAACTTATTTTATCTTTCACTGCTCACTTGTTTGACCTGTTTGGACTCAATAGCTACAAATGCAAAAATTCTTATTCAAGAAATTTGGAAACTTAAAATAGATTGGGATGATCCGATTCCAAATCAAAGACTTGGAAATCGATTACTGAGAGTTTTGTGTAGCTCGATTCTTGAGCATTACCAAGGCATGTTGGAGTTACAAGAAAAGCAAAGTTTGAACTAGATGAATTCTCTATATCCATATATTCAGACTGCTGACAGCAAAATCTTGAGTGGCCCCATTAAAACCGAAGTCAGTGCCGAGGTCGGAATTGTGTGCTGCATAAAAAATCTTTAAGTACAACGAATATCTTTATACTCTT
The DNA here is from genome assembly GCA_037040105.1 of Amiota albilabris. NCBI lineage: Eukaryota > Metazoa > Arthropoda > Insecta > Diptera > Drosophilidae > Amiota > Amiota albilabris. The sequence continues at coordinate 10,307 of JBANCV010001408.1, forward strand.
CACGGAAGTTTGTAATGAAGTTTGGAACACACAGAAGGAGACATCACATATCACATAAATTATATACATTTGTGATCAGCTCAATGAGACGAGTTGATTTAGCCATGCCCGTCTGTCTGTCCGTCCGTACACGAAGTAGTCCCTCAGATTTTAAGCTAGAGGGCTGAAATTTTGTAAAAGAAATCTATCTTTTTACCATGCGCTTTAGATTTGTCGGAACGTACTGAATCGGACCACAGGGAAGGGTACCCCCATATAAGCCCCCATTTAAAGCAAGGTTCTTATTAGAAAAAGTTTTTTGTTTTTTGACTTATTGAACTGAAATTTGTTCCATATCCATCAACTATGTAAATTTCATGATCCTATGGTTACCAGCATGTGTACCTCCCATACAAACCCATATTAAATGACAAACTTGTAAAGAGTAATTGCACAATAAAGTGCCACTCAAACTGTGTACTTTGTTAATACTCAAACTATAACACAGAGCAAAAACGGTTTCCAGCGTATACGTGAAGAGTATAACATCTTCGGTATAGTCGAAGATACCATTCTTTCTGGTTTTAATCTAGCTCGCATGCTCGACGCAATAGTCTGATACGACACTATGACAGAAAAAAAATGTAAGCACATATGTTCTGATACTTCAGAGACATTCGGTCGATCCAAAAAACCACCATTTAAAAGATTTTGTACTGCATCGAGCTGAACAATAATTGCACTGTCATACCCCTTGTAGACGTATTTATAAATGTACTTAAAATTTTTTACTGTAGTGCATACTTCTACGTTTAAATGGATATCGAATTTTGCATACAAACTGAATTTGCATGTAATGCACCACATGGACCATGCATCATGTGTTTCTTAACGTATTCATATAATTTTGGGTGCGTTTTTCGTTTGGTATTTCTGAACAAACCACTCTGTCAATATCTCCAGGCCCAACTATTTTATCATTTTCATCCAACAAAATAAAATATAAATATAGCATGTGGTAACCCGCTTTTTTGGAACTCAATTGTGTAAATGACAGCTTCAACTCGACCAAAACTAGATTTATTAGTTATAACATCTATCAATTTTTTTAATTTCCCCTTAAATACCCTGACAACAATTTCTGGTCGATAATTAGTAGATTCGCTTATTTCATTATTGTTCACTATTTCTAGCCATACACGTCATTGTTATAAACAAAGATGGTTTACCAAAATGTTGAACAATGCACATGAAGATGGTAAAATAATTCTTAGACCAACATTAAGTGATGTATCATTGCGGGCTAAATAGCCTTTCAAATTGTTAAAAATTTTGGCCCTTAAAAGTCTTTGATTTTATCTAATGAAATGTAGACGTTAACCTTCTATTCTTACATACATATCCGCAATCCATTGTAAAAAGCAATTTCTATATGTGATGTAAGACTCCAAATCAATCTTTAATCGCAAATCTATAACACGAATACTGATGCATTGCTACTTTTACTTGAGTCATTCTGCCTCTTACTAAACTTTCATCATTATTTTGACTCATATTTGGATGCCACCCCGTTTCGCCGTTGGGAGATAGCAGCGGATAAGCTAACGGATCCAATGATGAGTCTAAAACAGAAACATTTTTAATTTCGCCATTTGTTGAATGAAAGCATATTTTTTCAAATGGTTTGACTTGCATCATTATAGCGGCTTATTGATGACCAATACATATTTCTTTATTTTGGTATTGTACTCTGTCACAATGGTCTTTCATTGATAGAAAAGAGCGTATGAAATAATTAACTGTATTTAGTTTAATGGAAATTTCATGCATTACATTGTTATCACACTGTTGATTTGTTTGTGCGCGTATCCTATTGCTATTAGCAGTATCAACGTCATAGAAATATAATTGCGCATAACACGGCAAATACTCAGATCTTGGAATAATTGGTCCTGCTTTATAATTTTAGAATGGTATACTCCATCTAAAACAGTATTTGAAACGTCTACTTGAGCACTACCCATTGCAACTGAAGAATTATATTTACAGATATTTTAAAAAAATATTTTTTCTATTTACGTTTAGTACTGGAATCGTTGGAGTGAAGTTCATAGAGGGCTTTAAGAATGGATTTTCAATAAAAGGCGTTAACCATTATGGCAGCACGAAGGAAAAATATAGTGTTCTCGTCTAGTCACTTCCGACTCAAAATGTTTTGCATTTTCCCCACTGAAAATTAATTTCACCACAACTATAGCTTCCAAAATCTCTAGGAATAATATTCAAAGAAGATTTGAAGGTATCTAACAAATCATATATCAAAATATCGTTATAATTTTCTTAACTATTATTATGAGCATCATTTACTCTTTGAAGATATGTAAATTGCGCATCCCTATGTCTCAATATCTAAACCTTTCCCGTTAATGGTTGTGGCATTTTCTTTTGTTTAATTATTTATATAACAACATCTCAACAAACGTCACCTGATCTATTCTCAACTGATGAAATCACCTCTCTCTAAAATGAGTTTTTTTATAAGCTAAGCCATTGTACCAGCAAAATAGAACAATTCAGCATTATTACGCAGCTAGCTGTAAAATGTGTATATTACAATAAAAAAAAACTTAAGAGCACATTTAAACATTATGACATTGTAGTATGTAAGTAGTAGTAAGTGTAGTTTAAGAGTAATATTATTGTAACAAATGAGCATAAGTAAAGGTATAAGTATAGACAAGTACGTGTAAAGGATGAGAATAAAAGCAATCGTCAACAAGAGCAGGCGTAACAAGCAACACTAAAATCTCAGAAGTGGGATAAACCAGCAAACACAAAAAAAAAAAAACATGGGTACTTTGATTCTGACAAAAAGGTAATAATAACGTTAAACATTATGCATGAAATATTAGCAGGCTTGACTGTTCAAGTTTTTAAAAAGTTATGTGCTAAGTTATCTTCACCGTCTGCGGACAATAAGATGGCATTAAAGTCGCGTTTGTTGCTTGCTCCAGAATGTGAACTTTAGAATATTTTGGATGAAATTTGTGCTGAAGAGAATGTCGCGCTGGAAATTATTATTGAAAAACAACACTAATTTTGGATGAAGAAAACATACAGGAGAATTGACCGCGACAATATTTCAACAACACAACGTCACAAGGCGGAACGAATTATGATAGTACAACAACAACACAAACTTGGTGACGAAAACATAGCGGAGAAACTAACGTAAAATCAGAAAGAAGGGTATCTTCGAATATGCGCAGATGTAATACTCTTCACGTAGCCCCTAGAAAATGTTTTTTGTATGGGAGGTATACGATCCAGTAATCCTAGGATCCTAAAATAAGCATGGTTAATAAATATGAATCAAAAACTTCAAGGTGATAGCATAAAAACAAAAAGTTTTTCTAATAAGAACATTAATTTGAGTAGGGTGCTTGTATGGAAGTCCCCTCCTGACAGACCGGGTGTTTTGAAATTAGTGGCTTATGTATATGGGTCAAACAATTCCAGTTTTTAAATTTCACAAAAAACAAAATAGTTCTTCTAATAAAAACGTTAATTTAAATGGGTGTTTGTATGGGAGGTACCGTTCCTGGTAGCCCTAGAATCATGAAATTGATATGGTTGGTCGATATGGACCAGAAACTCATAATGTCTTGTAATAGGAAAATTAGCTTTTATGGGGGGTCTCCCCCCAGTTGAAATTGAGAGGAAAAACAAATACATAAAAAAAATTTGCGATAGAAAATGGGGCTTAAACGTAAACTGTGTCAGCAAAGAATATTTGAATGTAGGTAGTTCAAATGTGTTAAGTGATGCCTACAATTTCGAGAGCCAAATCATGTCAATTAATGTTGAATTGGATAGGGCAGGAGAAAACTTAAAGATCGGCGAAAGAGTTCCACTCGAAGTTCAATCGGCATTACAAGTGATATTTAGAAACATTTGTGAAAGTACAGAACATCCGACGGAACCGAAAGTGAATGCCGCATTGAAACTCGTCTTAGAAAATGTAAGGCCCTTCAATTGTCCACCACGTAGGTTGTCGTATACAGCAAAACCGAAATTGCAAGATATTTTGGACGACTATTTGCAAAAAGGGATTATAAGAGTCAGTTAATCTGAGTTTTCATCGCCAATAGTTTTGGTGAAAAAGAAAACTTTGGGATTTGAGAATGTGTGTTGATTTTCGCATTTTGAAAGCATACAGCAAAACATAATTAGCCCATACTGCTAATTGATGATCTCTTGGAAATGTTACGAAACAAAAACTTAATCATAAAGTTAGATCTTAAAAATGAATTTTTTTTCATGTTTATAGGATTCAATTAAATACACGTCGTTTGTCACACCGTTAGGGCAATATGAATTCAGGCGTTTGCCGATTGGGCTCAAAAATGCTCCGTAAATTTTCTTAAATTGATAGTATATTTAGATTCATTATGGTAGCTACAGATAACGTTACAGATCATTTGCAAATTTTGAGAAAAGTTTTCAAAATGTTGGTCGAAGCAAATTGGAGTTACGTTTAGACAACTTTTTACAAAGTTGCGTAAAATAACTTGGATATATTATTGATGACAAAAGCATACGGGGTGATCAAACAGGTTTGGAAGTCATTAAAAATTTTCCGGTTCCGGAAAAAACCCATTCAGTATATAGCTTCTTAGGATTGTATTTAGATAAGATCAGTTGGATGCGTTTCACCATTTAAAAACAAAACTCGTAGAGTCGCTAGTCCTACCTCTTTTTGACTTAGCCGCCGAGATTGAACTACATTCCGATTCTAGTGATTCTGTTTATTTTTTTTTTTTGCAAAAAACAAAAGACAAAAACTGGAACCCTGTATTTTATTTTTTAAAGAGAACAACTAAAGCGACTTCAAAACAGTATAGTTATATTTTGTAAACTCTAGCAATTGTTTATGCATTGCAAAGATATATAGAAAAAAACTTGTCTGACAGACCTTTTAAGATAGTTACCGACTGTAATGAAGAAATTAACCCAAAAATTGCAGGGTGGGCGTTAGAGTTGCAAAATTATAATTATTCGTTAGAACATACAGGAAAGCGCATGCAACACTTTGATGCGTTAAGCAGATGTATTAACATTATGACTGTAGAGACAAATACGTTTAAAGAAAATTTGGTGATATGTCAAAATAAAGATACGAAAATAGTTTTTTTTTTTTTTTTTTGTATTATTATTATTTATATATCTGTCCACATGTGGCCAATAAAAAAATCTACTTAAATATAAGAAAACTAACGCACGTGAAACTACATGACGTGATCAAAAATATGAGCATGGTTGATAGT
>JBANCV010001409.1:0-15609 GCA_037040105.1 Amiota albilabris
AAATTGACACGTGAAGTCTTGTTATTGGGATAATGAACTTCAAAACAAATTCTTCAATTTTTACAAAAATTATGTTTGATTAGTCAGATGATCAATTTACACAGGCCAGGACATTTCATTCGACGTGATTATCAGGTTTATTTTATTCAAGGATTGCATATGAATTGATTATTATTATTACATATATGATTATTTTATTTATATTATTAAGTTGCGAAGTACATTGTAGTGTAGTGTAGTCACTTGTCTTCTAGGAATTGGAAAGAAATGAAATCAAATCGCATACTTTCACTGGACTTCGCTCAATTGGATTTGGTATTGGATTAAACTTAAATATAAGATGTCTGCTGCTGCTTTTTGTGTGTGTTTTCGATTTGGCAAATTATAATAATTGAACACTAGTTTAAATTTGTTAAGATTTGATTGCACCAATGAAGAATTCTTTCTCATCCCACTTGATCTGGATATCCATTCATTCCTTTCTTCTTTCCTTTCTCAGAAAATTAAACATGTGCATTCTGATTAAATTTTCTGCAATTTACTCTTGAAATTTTCTTTTAATTTGATTCAAATTGAAGGAAACTCTATAGCAAATGTTGAATATTCAATTATTTAATTAACTAATAAAAAAGAAATTCATTGTTAATATAAAATCAAATTATTAACAAAAAAAAATTTGATTGCATCATAGTCAAAGGGACACATTGGGATTCGAACCCAAGACCTTCCGTTTGTAGGCGGATACTCTTCCACTGAGCTACATGTCCATTTGTTAAACAGTAATCTAAGATGAATATCAATACTCGGTTTTTTAATACAAAAAGAGAATAAGCAAAAAGTGTCTCTCTCTCATTTCACGGCGTATGCTCGTAGTTATAATGACTGCACTTTTACTCATTTAACAAACATGATAATTAATAAATAGAAATCATCATAACCGTAGATCACTGCAACAGTGTTAGTTTGATATTCTTCTCATTTTTCTTGCCTTCTCTTCGACACCATTGATGTTCTGGTTTGCTAAGTAGAAGCGAATAAAGTGCCTTCCTATAGCAACGATTAATTTTGTAATTTTATTATTGATTCATTATATACTATAAACATGAATTCAAATGATCCTTTAGAGATTTGTGCTACTGTTGAGTTGAACTCAACTTATACTTAGGTTGCAAATTTAAAACATAACATAACGATAATATAGGTAAAAAACAAAAAAAAAAAAATAAAAATTATGTGCCTCACCTGTATAAGCACACTATTGAAGTGAAACTGCTGCAGAAAATGTTAGGAATGCAGTTTTAAATAAAAGTTGTGTGCTATAATATTATTCAACAAATAATCTTTAAGATGATTACCGAATCGATCCATTTTTGTTCAATTTTAAAACCAATTATCAATTATAGATCCATGTTTGGTACACTTATGTTAATATTATCCTGTTATAAAATTATCCTGAATTACTTTGTATGTACTAGGTTCCTAGGGCGTGCTTTCTTTTGTCTTGTTTTCAAATTTTAAATATCAATGGACTATGAATATATATAGACTAGACAATGCACTTACAAAGAGAGCTTTCTTATTTTTCTTTCAAAGCGCGTGATTTGGTATTGATGGTATTAATGATTTGAGTCTGCTCTTTATTTTTGAACAATGCAAGTAGTATTATATTCGCAAATGCAAACTTGTAGCTCGCCCTTTTCAAGCATGGCTAGTTCATTCAACTTATGTTTTTGAAAGCCTGTGTGAATCTGACAACTTAGATATTTATACTGGAAATACTGGATTTTTGAAAGCATATTATAATTAATAATTTAAATAATTGAGTCAAATAACATATTGATTTATATGACAATAACGTTGCTTTGCGGCGTGCATTGCTACACCCCGGCGTGATTTTAGTGCGTATTTTTATAGTCTTTGTTATTGTCAAGTAAGTTGTTAATATGAAAGCATATCAATCAAAACTTCTATTAGAAATGGTATAGGTATTTGATCGGTTCAACGGAATAGAAGGTGACCTCTGCAGCAGTATCAAGTGTCGAGTTATATTTAAATGGGTGCTGTGAGAAAATTTTCCGAAAACGAATGCCTATGTACATTGGTTTTCATGGCGATCGGAACATCGGTCTAGAAGAGCATCTCTGCAGTGCCATCTAGCGATTAGTTACAACAAATTGAATAGTATACAGACCTTCTCCATGAAAAAATACATATACGTTCCAAATTTCATGGTGAACGTTCAAACGGTTCATTTTTATATATATAGATATAACAGCAGAGTTCAGAGCTCAGCGACATGCACACAAATTAATATGCGAGATCGGCATCATGTAGGGCACACACGGATGAAAAGCAAAAAAGAAATTCGTTCAAACCATGAGCACATATGATTGAAGAGAAGAGCGAAAATGCAACTGTAGTAATTGTGGATGTGTTGTTGTTGATAAGTTCTGCACACCACATAACACAAACTACCCGCTCACTTCCCTTCTCAACAACGCATATTGAAAGAGATAACTCTTTTATATGTTCTCAGTTATAACAGCAACAATAACAAAGCACACACAAAGAGAGAGAGAGAAAAGTATCGTCGGCTAGTGGTCGGTTATTTGGTCACTTGTCCGTCACTCTTCGTAAAAACACACATCAATAAAATATTTTTATCTCTTATTATTCATGCATAAATATTCATTCGCAACGCTGCAGCCAAACAAGCCAATGTCCAATGTGTATCCCCCATCAACGTCTCTCCAATCGCATCAAACAATTGAAAACTGTAACGTTTTCTTTGGACTCACACCTTGCTAAAGAAGTTTTACTTCAAAAAGTTTTTCGGAAGGTATCCCCTTAGAGGTCCGATTCGTCTGATTCCGACAAATGTGCAATTTTTTTTTCCATCTAGCTGAAAAATAGAAGGACTAGTTTGCATACATATAGACGGTCAGACGCACATAGCTTAATCAACTAATGGAGCTGATCAAGAATATGCTTAATATACTAAATGGGGTCTGCGATATCTCCTTCTATCTGTTACAAACTTCATAATAAAATTATAAAACTATTTAATGGATGAAGAGTGTAATAAGAGAGGTATATGTACAATGACTAATACAAATACTGGCTGTTATTACCAGAGTTGCCAGATGCCAAGATTTTTGGCATAAAATATTATGTCCAGCGTAGGTAAGTACAGTCCCATTTACTTACATAAGTTTTTTTTCACTTAGTTTCATAATTGTTGTATAATTTTGACTCTTTTCAGATTTCAAAAACTAGTCATCAACTGAAAAATGTATGGCAACGCTGAATATTTTACTTTTTTCTCACAAGCTCAGTTAAAATTTTAATATTTTTTGACCCAGGTCAGGAATATGACCGAACAATATATAATACTTGTGTTAGTGAGTATGAGTCTATATCATGCATTGTAGATAATTAAAACATTACATATTTGATTCGTATTCCTCTGTTTATATCATATTTACACAATTTATAATAATAATAAACACAATATGTCAATAATAATGATAAATCAGTCAGAAAGCAGGGAATAATGGAAAAATCACGTGAACGAAAATTTTTTTTCCTCGCTTTGCCATTGTATTATTATTGTAGTATTATTATTTATATATACTTGTATATATATTTTCAGATTGTATTCAGAGAAATGCAACTAACATTTTGTTTTTGTTTGGATTTGGTTTTTTTTAATTGTGGAAAAACTTTTAATTAAATAATTTAGCATTTATGTATGTAGTTGCTGCTGGTTTTTCATGGTCAATTTTTTTACATGTATGTATATGGTGCACACATATTATCCAAACATTCATTTCCATAGAAACTTTCCAAGTTACTTGCCAACCAGCATTCGTCGCCTCTTTATAACTTTAGAATGTCCCTTTGGCGTAATTTAACTTTCTCCATTACGATTTGGTTTTTTTTTTATTATTATAAATTTTTTTTTTCTTATTTTTAAGTATGTATGTATTGTCCATACCTACATGCATACATATACATATGTATATTTGGAATGACTAACCCCTCCAAGCAATCTTTTAGACATCCTTCGTTTGGGTGGTTTTTATTTTCTTAATGTTTTTTATACCTTTCACATATCACAAATTAATAAGATATTATCACTTAGTTGAGATGTTTGAAACACAATAAATTAGACATTATCGAATTATGGAAATACTTATTAAGCATCGAAAGGGGACATATGCACATATTTGACCGAGTCAATGAATCAATTTAAACAAAGATTTCTCTATGATGGCCATAAGCCCATTAAAAGGATAAGAATGTTGTGTTCATGGGAAATAGTTAGAGATTAAAATAGAAACAACAAATAGAGGACAACTAACGGAATGCAATCAAATCATACAACCGATCCATTGGATATAAACATACATATAAGATATCTTCAATACGTAACCTTTATAAATAGCTAAAAGAAATTTTGAAAAACTTATAATATAATAAGATGGCTTATGTTGGGTAGATACCATACAATTAGATGGTTTATAAGGACTCGCAGTGCCACTGTAGCTTTTTAAACTTTCGTAAGTGTGAAAGGTATATACTCTTCAGTAGAACCGAAGCTTATCCTTTGGTCTCACTCTATGCACAATAATTTTTCTGTTTTTTTTTTCTTTTTATTCCTTTTTTGTTTTTTTGCGCGCAAATATTACGTGATATCCTTGAGAGGCAATGACATTTTCCTTTAACGATGCCCCCACTCAGTCCACATATTTTTGTTATACTTGGGAACTACTGACGCATTGAAGTCATCTAAGTTATCATGTACTACGTTCCCTGCGCGTGTTGAGTAACATTTGGTAGATCTTGTTTGTTTTTGTTCTCGGTTATTTGTTTGTTCTGCATTTCGCACATTATTATACCCTTCATAAAAGTGAATGTTCGATTAATACATGAGTTTAATAGGAGTTTGCTAATCATGATAATAAGACAAAGGGTTCTTGTAATTGTATATGATGTATAAAAGCAGATAGACATTTAAGAAGAAGTTCTTCAATTTGATTCTATTATACAATATATATAAAAACATTTCACCGATTGGATGTATCTCTGACCTTAAGTTACTACAGAATAATTTTTCATTTTTAGAAAACATCAAAACTATTAAAGTCATTTTTACTTTACAAAATTATTAAAGGGATAAAATTTGCGGACAAATCGAACTTTGATTTCATTTCTTTTCCAGAAATGGCAATGACGCTTGAGAGAGGTTTATTGGTCTTCTATTTTCGTTAACATTTTACTTTATTTTCTTTCATTTGTTTTCTTTTCATTCTTCAGTTTTATTTCCTTCACTATTTTTTTCTTCACGCACAAACAGAAGGGAACTCACTTTATTTGATAGTAGAAAGGGAACGGGTCAAACCGAATCGAACCGAAAGATTGGTAAGTTACTGTACCAAGTAATTGGAAACAGGACCAAGGCTGAAGTCTGCATCCACCCATTTGCAAACTCATGCAAGGCAGTACACAGTTCAAACATTTTTATACTTAAGTATATAAGTTGGTTAAGAAAATTGGGTCAAAACTTTATTTCTTTCCATATAATAACGTGGCTTCTCTTCTGTTGCATCTCTATGTGCATGTGTGCATTTCTATATTTGCTTGAGTGTCAGAGTGTGTATGTGTCTGTGTGTGACAACTGTCAATAAATGGATTTGTTTTATGTTCATATAAGGAATGCTCATTTTTATAGACTGTACCATTTATAAAATTTGACTCATTTTCATTTTGACATTTTGTATAAAAGAAATAGACACACCAACTCCAATATCTTTCATTGTTTTTTTCCTTGTCTTCTATCATCTGAATCATTTCTTCTTCAAAAACGTGAGCCTCATGAACCTCAGAGGCAATTGTGTTCATTGTAATGGACAATCTGGCATTGCTTTTCGAGAGTGACAAATAGATAAAGAGTTTTACATATGGAAATTCATCATTTGGTGAATGCGACTCCTTACAAAGAAAATTGTTCTTTTGGTTTTTGGGATTCCGTAAAGAAAGGGTGCCAATTGAACCCTCTGACTAACCCTTCACTGTCCGTCCGACCGTCTGTTTGTCAGCGGGCTGTATCTCATAAACTTTAACAGGTATGCTGAGTAAGATTTTAATGACCTTTCCTGGTTATTATAACTTATTTGATCAAAAATAATAAACATAAGAAAAAATAGATTTCTGTATGACTGTGAAATAATATAAATACAATAGATACATGTCTGTATTGACGGATGTAATGAAATTAGACAATTACTTCACAAATCTTTACATATTGTTTTCTCTTTAAAAGTTTTTTTTTTTTTTTTACAGCTTTGAGTTATCCCAGTCACTTAAATTGTTAGGCATATCCAATGGAGAATGATTTTGTCACCATACCTTCTTATTTATTGTTTTACTGAATATTCATTTTCAAACTTGTGCATTAAACATTATTCTCTTCCAATTTTGAAGAATTTGGAGCCATAACAGAATTATATTTCACAAATTTATTCTATAACGTTAACGTGATTCTAGCAATTGCAATAAAAAAGAAAGTAGACTATGCCGAAGATGTATAACTCACGCATCCCCAACCAAAATGTTTTTTGTCTTGAAGGTATGTGATCAAGTAATCCTAGGACCTTGAAATCCACATGGTTGATGAATATAAATCAAAAACTGTGTGTGACTAAAATTTCAGTTCGAAAGTATAAAAATTAAAAAAGTTTTTCTAATAAGAACATGAATTTTAGTAGTGGTCTCATAGTAAAAAAGATAACTTTGTGCAAAATTTCAGCTTTTTACTTCAAACTGAGCGGCTAGTTTGCATACATACAGACGGACAGAAGGTCATGGCTAGATCAACTCGTCTCGTTACGCTGATCAAGAATATATACCCTTTATGGGATCTACTTTGTCCCCTTCTTTGCATTACAAATTTCATGACAAACTTATAATACTATTCACTACGTGAAGAGTATAATAAATTAGATCAGCTTAAATCAAGACTATAACGGAAGACAAAATCAGGATTATGTAAAATTTATCCGCAATTGTTTAACCGTGCTATCAAAGAAACGTATCACGTGTATCTAAGTATCATGCTATCATAGTACCGTGCTATCAAAGTAACGTGTTATCAAACTACCACGCTATCATAGTACCGTGCTATCACAGTTTTACGCTATCAAAGTAACGTGTACTCGCTATACGATGTTCGACATATTGTGGTTATAGCGTATTTATATATTGTAATTACAGTTTGAATGACCATTTGGGTCCATTACTTTATTAAGCAATATTTTTTTTATAATGAAGATTTTGTAGTTTCTTTTTTCAATGCCAAATATGCTCATTATTACTATCGACACATTTTTAAAAACTACCGTGATATGATAATTTCAGATTTTAAAGCCCAAACGAAAGGATTACTTTCTTTGGATCTGTGCTGGAGTTTTGCAAGGAATAGTCAAAGTCACATTCTTTAAAAATTTTGAAGTATCTTAAATTCCAGTTAGTTACTCTCCATAACTTCATATACAGTAAAACTCAAAACTAGAAACTAAAAAAATTGTGCAAAGGAAACACAAAAAACAAAAAAAAAAAAAGGATGCAAATGGGGATGCTGCATGCTTCAATTGCGCTTTCTATGATGCGCACGCTTGCCTCCCCTGTTTTTGTTTTTTGTTCGTTCATTCATTGAATTCATTTTTTCATCCTGATGACCATTGTTGGTGTTGTTGTTTTTATTGTTGCTACTGCATTATACTTTCTTTTTGTTTTTGTTATTGCATCAGGAATTGAAATGTGTTGAGCTCCGCCTGCGTAGCCTCCAACAACAAAAACAATACCAAAAACAAAACGCAACACAAGCAACATGAAGGAACATTGATGCATGCAACAAAAAGAAAAAAAAAACATACAAAAAAGAGGCAGAGTACAATTCTACAAACATCCAAAATGCAGGAGAAACTGGCATAGCACATGTGCCTGTGCCTGTGCCCATTTCATGTTCATGTTCATCTTGTCTTTATCCTTTTGTTGTGTTGTATTCATGCTGCTTTGATTGGAGTCGAGTCCAGTCGAATTGGTTGCGTTGCATGTTAGTCTCATCAGTCTACCAATCTCATCCCATGTCCTCTCATTCCAAAGCATGGCAACCATGCAAACAACAAGGCTCAACCAACTCAGGACTTGGTCTTGGACTCTGGCCACCGGCCACTTTTTATTTTGCACTTTCTGTTGATGATTAATCGAATTAGTTTTTCTTTTCGTGTTGTGCACACAATAATTTTCTTTTCTTTTTTCGTCCTTACTGTTGTTTCTATTTCGTATTGCATGTTACCGTTGTTTGCCGTGCCGTTGTCCTGCGCACCAAAATGTAAACGCAGCAGAACGACGACAGATGAATCCTACTGCTGCTGCTGTTGCTATTGCTCCTTCTACTTGAAATGCTCGTGCATCCTTTTACATTTTAGTTCTTTTGCATTTTGTATTTTTTTGCAGTACAGCAAAAAATGCGGGCAAAAATAATTTCAGATTCTGGGGCTTCTGGTGAGTGCGTGTGTATGTTTGTGCATGGATATGAGTGTAAGTTAGAGAGACCTGCAGGAATACATTTATGCAGACCTCGAATATACACAGTCACATTTATGTACGTATATATATTTCTATTCATATGTTCCTATTAGGCACTTACTATGTATGTTGTATAGGTCTGAATGAATGCATTCATATGCCGTTTGAATACATTCCTGCAGGTGTCTAGTGTAAGTGTTGCTGTGTACTGGTGAAAATTGCATGGGCGGCTTTTATTCTTTTTGATTTTGATGATGTTCACTTTCATGTTGTTTATTTTTTTTTGTCTCTTCATTGTGTCTGTTTCTTCAGAAGCATTTTCCTTTTGGATTTTTTGTTCCTCTGCGGCGCCATTTTATGATTTCCATTGCTGTTGCTATTACTGATGTGCTTGTTGGTGTTGGTGCTTTTGTAGATTTCAGATGTTGCAACACGCAATAGTGTTGATGATGGTGTTGTTATTGTTGTTGTTGTTGTTTCAGTTGATTCTGCTCTTCATAACTGTTTTATTGGTGATGATGATATTCTGTACAAAAGACCAATCACACGCATATTGAAAGTACTCTAAGTTATCTTTATATGTATCTGTTTGCATGTGCATATGCATATGTGTGTATGTAAATGAGTGTCCATTTAGGCCTTTCAGCCAACCAAAATTGCAGTATACATATTTGTTTCTTTGCACTGCTATCACTTTTTGCTACTTGCTTTTATTTTGTTTAAAATGAATCCTTTTCATCCCTGAAATTCAATTCGTTATCATGCTTTTTCGTTTCTGGTTAAGTTTTTTCTACTTTTCTTTCATAATTGTAATTATTACATTTATTTTAATTTTTTCAAATACAATAAAAAAAAAATCATTAATTTCATTTAAAAATGGCATGTCATGGTGGCTTTTCTCTTCACTATGCAAATATTCTCTCACCTGTCCCAATACTGTTTGTTACCATCAACATAGAAAGCTGATGCTACAACACATTAATGGAAATACAGATACGGAAATTTATTCGTATATTTATTTAATATAAAAATTTCAAAAAAAAAAAACTCTATCTGACATGTGTTAACATCATGGTGGTGTTCCCCAAAATAATATTCCAATTATCAAATTTTATTGTTTTTATTTTTTTATTTATTTTTTTTTTTTCTTTGAGAAATCCCATAAATATTCTGTTTAAGTTTTTGTCATTTCAACTTCACAGTTCATAGAAACATTTTGTATAGAATTTTTTTTTCCAGAAAACACCTTAAGAACTATGTCCAAAGGGAAGCACCGAAATTTAACTGAAAAAGCAAGAGTTCTTGCTTTCAATGAATATAATATATCAATTCCTAAAATATCATCAAATTAAATTTTCATGAAATCTCAGTGCGGCGTTTTATGAAAAAAAAAAAACACAAAACAATTCAACTTTAGCTGAAATAGATAAGTTTATTCGCAAGAACTTTTAACTGATCGAATGCAAAAAAATTGCTAGCATTGGGCAAAGGATAAGGCAAATTGGAATTAATGTAATTGGACCAGACGGATGCCACACAGTGAAAATTAAAAAAAAAACTATAGGAAAGTATGGTTTGAGGATATTACGAAAGAATATTTGATGACCTTATAAGGATCAATGACCAAGAGAGAGTAAAAAAGTGGTACTACCAAGTATTAAATTACAATCAATTGAATTTTGTATCAATGGAAATGTAAATAGCTTATGGTGGCTCAACTGTCTTTGTGCAGGTTAGTAAGCTAGCTATGGCTAGCTGGAAACCCTAAGCTTCCAAATTAGATGGTATCAGGGAGATTGTTCACGTAACTTCCGGAGTTTTTCAAGGAAGCCATCTAGGTCCACTTCTTTTTAACCTATTTATAAATAATATTCTTCATTCCACTTCACATTCTCTGTGCGCTGATGATGTTAAACATTCCCTTTCCGTTTAATAATTGTTCTTATTATCTTAGACTGCAAGAGTTTCTGAACTCATTGCTCAACTAATCATATATATATATCTAAATAGCTCTAAATGTAAATTGATGATATATAACGTCCATCTTGAGCTTGAAGATTGCCTTTATTGTATTTTGATCACCGCAATATAAAAGGCATTAATATCGAATTGTTTCTGTCCAGAAGCAACTCCTTTATGTTGGCCCTTTGTAGCTTGGAATCCAATTGTCGTTTGAAATCTTACTTTGATCTAGTCTTTTTATTTGGTGCATCGTAGGATAGCTCTAGAGATACTACTTCATCATGAACTCTTAAATCATCTAAATTTTTGTGTTTTTTTTTTATATCGTCCTTTGCTGCATTCGGATATCGGCACATTGAATGATGTTAATACAATGTTGCAAATCTTCATTTCATTAATTTTCTGTTCTTTTACATTTTGCTTGGTACTTTTTCTTATGGGTCTTTCTTTTCTTTTCTTATTTTTTAGACATTTTTATCGCAACCCAAATTTCTTCATCAGTTAAGAATATCAATTTTTTGTTGCTATTTTTGTCGGTTGAATGTGTTCATGCCACCTTGCCATGCTGTACGTAATAAGGCGAATCTAGTATAAGGATACAACGAAAAATAGAAGAAAGGAAAACAACGCACATCATCACATTATCATCGAGAGCAACTAAGTGAAGTATTCAAGATGCTGGATGCAAGAAAAACAACAACAACAGAAACATCGATCTATACTTACTTGTTATTATCCTTTGGCGAGGACACTGACACTTTTTCGTCATTACGGCTGAAAGCCGAGAGCCCAGGAAAAAAAGAAGAGAAAAACAGAAAAATACAAAAATTAAAGCAAAGAAAAACGGTGAGAAATTTGAGTGAAAATAACAAAAATAAGAAAGGATGGATAACGACAACAACAATAAAAACAAGATGAATGAATGGAAGAATGTGAAAAGGAAGTGAAGCAACGAGGATGAAAATAAATGATAAGAGCGCCAAAAAACGATGGCCAGGCCAGCATGTATACCAATGGCAACTGGCAAGAGGTGGATCTGTGGTAGAGTTGGGCACAAGTTGAAAATTAAGGTTATCTAGATGAAAGGAAAACCGAAGAAAATACAGAAAATGCCAAGGCTAGCAATAAGGACAAGTATGGCGGACAATAAGGTTGTGAGCATGGACATTGGCATGGGCGCAGGGATGGGCAAGGGACGGACATTGTAAGAACCCAAGTAGCATCGTGTGACGGCAATGCTTCAATCACTTTTTATGTGTTTCTATACAAGTTTGCCCTTTTCCTTTCCGTCTTTATCGCATCGTTGTTGTCGTTGTTCTTAAACATGCAACGTGCAGCAAAGATTCTGCATCAAGGCTCCTGCTGACTAGCTTCTTACTCCAGTGTATGTATGGAATTCTCCTCAATTGCACTCAGCTTCAGCTGTGCCAAGCGCGTCGTAAATGCCACAAATGCCAACGTTTTTAGTCCCCATCTGAATGGGGCTTGTGTTTTTTACAAGCACGTAGCATTCTATCCTCGTCCTTTATTCCTTTTCCTTGCCAAGTTTTTCACAAGTTTTTGGCAGAGATTGATGAATTTTGATGATGTTTACGCGCGCAAACGGATCGCACTTTTCTTTTTCTTCTTCACCATCTTCATCTATTCACTTTAGCCTCCCAATCTTGCTCCTATTCCTCATCCCATTCATCCCAATTGTAAATAGTATATGTTACCATGCAGCCGTTACTCTGGTTGCGGTTGTTTTTGCAACGCCATTTTTCTGTGGATAATCAACGTCGTCATTGCTTTATGTACATACAAATTCCAGTATCTGTGTATTTGGCATCCTTGAAATAACCTTAATCCCAACGAAGAGCATTGCATGATGGTAAAAGGTGGCCAGGTCTCGTTGGTCTCGAAGGCGTTTGAATGAAATGAATGATGTTCATGAAAATACTACTATATACATAGGTATGTACGTACACAACTTTTCTATAATACTGTATGAGTATTAGACGATGGCATTGCAGCAAATGCGTGCAATGAGTGGAACTTAATGTCTGTGTGTATCTGTGTGTGTGTGTGTGTTTGTGTGCGTGTGTGAGTGTATGTCAAAGGATACGTTGAATCAGCCAGCAACACTTGCCACCGACCGTCGACGCCATCTTTATCTGTTTGTATATCTGTTTGTATATCTGTTTGTTTGTGCGTCCATCTGTCAGTTTAGTCCCTGTTAATATTTGCTGCGACAGCTGACACCGCCGAATTCGGCAATGGAAAAGGCAATGAATTGCTTCAAATCACATGTTTTCATATACTTTACTTTTCAAGGATATTTTTTTTTTTTGCATTTCGATTAAAATACACCAAAGCCTGTAAACAAAAAAAAAAAATATATATATATATCATTGCTACATCTACATCAACAAAGTTATAACAAATTTCATCAACTTATTTTCGGATATAAGTAACACTCGGATAACGCTTATGTTATGAAGGAGCATTTGAAATTGTACTTAATTATGAGCTCTACGGCTTCACAACCATGCCATCTCCAAGTGGCTTAAGCTAATCCAGTTGCGTAACTCTTCTGGAATTGAAAAACTAATTGCAGAGCCCTACATTTTATCTCGAAACTATTAAGTGATTTTTATCTTGAACTATTTCTAAATTCATGCAATCCTATCCACTTCTACACATGCTTTCTAAATACCAACGTTACTGGATTATATGAACATTTGGCCCAAAAATGTCAGCTCAATATGTGAGAAAATAATATATAAAAAACTAGCTGTCCACCTCACTCGTTGGTATAGCTCAGTCTGCTCAAACACTTTTAAACATATAGAGTGGGCAACTCGCTCACGAAATTGTATCCTTTCATGTTTTGTCCACTCTATAGGATTTGTCATAAAATACTATTTTTATATTTAAAGCAAAATTTTTAGCATAGCGTATGTTATATATTTTTTTTTTTTTTTTAACAACAGATGACGTATACATCATTACAATTTATTTATTTAGGTTAATAATAAGTATTCTATTACACGATCATAATCTTCAGCAATATTGTGTCAAAATTTCAAAGCAATCGGTAATGTAGTTTTCGAGTTCTGAAGTCATGAATATACGAACATTTACATTTTTATTTATATAAAAGAGTACATGTCACGTAGCACACATGTATTTGTGAAACGAACAAAAATGCAATAACAACAACAACAACAACACACTCTCCCGATTTTGTTCCGCTCTCAATGACCCAGTGGGAATTAGACCGAGCACTCCAATTTGTAATTGATATATTAATCAATGCTTTCCAGCATTTTTTTGTGCATCGATGAAATTAGCGCCGCTTCACCGTAAAAATTGTGAGGTGTCTAGCGACTTGATGAGTGCTAAATTAAGTATTATTTCGTGACATAAAAAACGTAAAATAGATTTAAACTTTATAAAGGTTATTTATATTTATATACAAAAACAATTATGCATTAGTTCCATTATTGCACACTCTTTAACGGAACTTCAAAAGAACAAAATGTTTAAAGCCACAACAACAAAATTCACAACACAATATACCGAATCACAGAAATTTTATCATAGAGGAGTAGCATTTCCCGATACTGAATTCCCAAGACCTGAAGACCATTGATTCATAAATAGCAGATGGAAGCAATTAACATAATAGTAAGTAAATTTCTAAATTCAATTCCTGTGCACTTATATAATTGGTAACCATTTGCAGAAACCGATCATACATCGAATTTTGCATTATACTGCTCTAAGGCTACCAATGTGTAAAAATTTTCATCGATTGTTTGGAAAAGAGTTGCTGGTTCAATACAATTACGACAGGAGGACATTAAGCAATTCAAAAACAGCAACCAGGCCCTATTTGGTTCCATGCCCATACAAGGAAGCGCTTCCACCTTTTAAGTAAGCATCACATAAGCGCTAACCTCAGCGCGCGATTTCCTACTGGGGAACATCATATACAGAAAGAAGAGAACGAAGAGCACAATACTCTTCTGTGTACTCAGAGAAGTGAAAATGTAACAATAACAAAAACAACTCAACTTTCATTAGCATTCATTTGTTGTTTTCAAAAAAAAAAATTATCTAAATTACAATAGTTCAGAATATTTTGCGCCAAATAAAATAAAAAAAGGTATAAAAATCGACATCTTCAACAATTATCATCCATATATCAGCCAATTTCAGGAAAACCTTTCCTCATGAATCACTCCGCCCACTATAAAATCTCATGAAAATTTGTTTTGTATTTTTTGAGAAAATCGCGTTCAGACAGACATCCAGAGAGACGCGGCTGGGGGACATTGTTTTATAATATATAAGGATAAAGATATGTAATTAATAAAAAAATAATTACAAAATTAATCGTTGCCACAGGAAGAGCACTTCATTCGCTTCTACTTAACAAGCCTGGATATCATATATTATATGCTGAACGTCAAACGTGTAGGAGAGATGGAAACAAAAAAGAGAATAATATCAAACTAACACTGTTGCAGTGATCTATGGTTATGATGATGAATGCCATTGACTCACTCAAAGAAATTTGGCAACTTATCTCAAAAATGTTATTTTGTCGATTTTGTACACAAAAAAGTTTCATTTGAAAAGAAAATAATCATATATATAATAATAATAATCAATTTATATGCAATCCATAAATAAATCTGATAATTAAGTCGAATGAAATGTCCTGGCCTGTGTAAATTGATCATCTGACTAAAGACTTCACGTGTCAATTTATTATTCTAAATTTTAGCTATTCAGATGAGAAACTTATTCAAACTTTCAGTAAAAAAAACATATTGCTTAAAACGTCAAAAAAAAATTAAAATTAAATTTAAGAAAAATAAATAAAATTTTCTTGATTGCAGAAAATTTCTGTTAAAAATAAAATAAATTAAAAAAAAAAAATTGCAAAATGAGTGGAAAAGTGTACTTAAAAGGCGATGGTCTCTTGGATGAAGATCCTTTGACCCTGCAGGAGATCGTTTATCAGAGATTATGTAACAACTTGGAGTTAATCAGCACGCTAGTTCC